>VXBQ01001260.1:131988-293940 GCA_013400175.1 Phainopepla nitens | reverse complement strand
TCAGCTAGGGGCGCTCCGGGTAGCGTCACCCCCCCACTGACCCGCGCCCCTTTTTCTGCCCAGAGCGGCATCATGGTACCCCTGGAGATCGTCCTTCTCAAGAAGGTGGGCTCTGGCTTCAGAGGGGTCATCAAGCTGCTGGACTGGTACGAGCGGCCCGACGGGTACCTGATCATAATGGAGCGGCCCGAGCTGGTGAAGGATCTGTTCGACTTCATCACGGAGAAGGGTGCCCTGGACGAGGAGACGGCCCGCGGGTTCTTCCAGCAGGTGCTGGAGGCGGTGCGCCACTGCTACGGCTGCGGCGTGGTGCACCGGGACATCAAGGACGAGAACCTGCTGGTTGACCTCCGCACGGGCGAGCTGAAGCTCATTGATTTTGGCTCGGGGGCCCTCCTCAAGGATACAGTTTATACCGATTTCGACGGTACGTGCCCCCCACCCTTCCCGTGCCCCTCCCGGGGTGATGTCCTCCCTAGAGCTGCCACTTAGCCCCTTTCCAGTGACCATTCACAGCAAGCAGAGCCCATGATGCGGGGGTTCATATCAGGTCTATCGGTAATGGAAACCTGTGGACCCGAAGCCGCTTAGGGGTGTTCAGTTGCGTAGGAAAGAAGCGATTCCAGGCAGTGACGCAGCAGTTTATGTTTCCCTGTCTTGGAAAAAGCGGGGTTTTTTTCCTAGAGGGCGATCTGTTTACATGGAGGTTTTGCCAGTGTCGGATGTTTCCATGTGTGGATATGCAGTTTTTATATGCGGTGGTTTTTTTTAACTCGGAGTGGTACCTCCCCCGCTCCCATTCTGCCAGTGTCCTGGAAATCCCGCATTGCAGATTTTAAAGCGATGGGGACAAATGCACTCCCTCGAAGTGACTTGCTACAGTGGCTGGGGTCGATGGCTTAAAGGTGGGAAAGCTGAACATAAGCCAGTATATAACCAGAGAGAGCATTTCCCCCAGTCCTTGGGGTATGACTGATGTAACACCGGGGTCTCACTCCCCCCGCCCCCAGCTGCCGCACTCACATCTGTTTGTTGTGAAACCCGAAGCCCTGCCACACGTGACCCTGGGCATCACGAATTCCCCGTTTTGTTTGGTATCCAAGGAGCCCTCCGACACTGGAGGGAGGGGAAGCGGGGGCGAGTTGGGAAAAGCTGCTGCATAGAAGCCCCGGGGGGAGGCCTTAAAAACATAAAAATTGTAAGCGGCCCTATTTTGTTTACTGCCCTGTGGAATTGGATAAAGCAGATTAGCCCCGTGTAATGCGGGCAGACCTGAGTTTCACCTTCTTGTCGCCCTCTCCTCCTCCCTGCCAGCCCCCTTTGTCCTTTTGTGTCTATTTTTGGTGTGATGCTGCAGACGCCACGTGGTCAGTGAAAGGGAGCTTGCCTCAGTAAACAGTCAGCTGATGAGGCTGTGTTATTCCTTGCAACAAAATAGAACAACCGGATGGGCCAAGTCTGTTGATGGTGTAACCCTGCAAATGACCTGAAATTACACTGCTAATGGCTTTGGCTTGTGAAAAATTTAAAGCTATTTAGTTTTCTGATTTTTTTTTTTTGTCGTTGTTGTGCTTTTGTTTTTTTGGTTTTTTTTTTTAATTCCTAAATGTCAAGTTATTTAATTTAGCTCTGCCTGAAGGAGCTGTGCAATGGGGAAACACTTTAAACCTTTACTCCAATTGTGGGTTTTTTTCTGCTTTCAGGAACGAGAGTATACAGCCCTCCAGAGTGGATCAGATACCACAGATACCATGGGCGGTCAGCAACAGTATGGTCTCTGGGAGTTCTGCTGTATGACATGGTTTGTGGAGACATCCCTTTTGAGCAAGATGAAGAAATCTTGAGGGGACGATTATACTTCAGGAGAAGAATTTCACCTGGTAAGTTCTATAGAAGTCTAATGGACTGGTTTGGGTTGTTTTGGTTTTTTTTTAAGTCGTGTACATGTGAGCTTGTGTGGGTGGATTTTTGTTACTGAGGATTGTCTTTTTTTTTTACTTTTTTTAGTCTAATGCGGCTTTCTTTCTTTGTTACAGAATGTCAGCAGCTGATCAAATGGTGCCTTTCACTGAGGCCTTCAGACAGACCAACACTTGAGCAGATTTTTGACCATCAATGGATGCACAAATCTGAAGTAGTGAAGTCTGAGGACTGTGACATAAGGCTACGGACCCTTGATACTGATGTATCTAGCACAAGTTCAAGTAATGAGAGTCTGTGAATTACTAAGGACCTCGCACTGGGAGGGGGAGCTTCAAGCAGAAAGACCACAGTGCTGCTGCCAATACATAGGAGGGGCTAGAAAAATGCATTCATTATTCTGTAGTTGAATCTTTGTCTGAGGGACTTGATTTTGTTTTCCCCCTTTGCTGGTTTCTGCTTTGGAATGAGAGATTTCCTTTGGAAACGCTGATGTTTGGGAGTTGCAGGCCAGTACTTAGTCAAAGACTGACCTTATTAAGAAAGCAGTGACCTCTTGAATACATGGTAAACTTTTTTGCTCTCATAGAGCCTGGACTAGATTTTATTTGCTTTTGAGTGCCTTTTTGAAAGCTGCTTCAGTGGGACTTTCTTTTTTGAGCTGTCTATGTCCAAAGAAGATCCAGTTCATTATAGGAATTTGCTCCCTTTAGACTCAGTGCTGGAGGAAGCAGCTCCTATGATGCATTGGAGAACCTGTTCGGTGATTGAATGAAGTAGTCCCATCCACTGGTGATGGAATACTTGAACACAGACATTTCACTCCTGCCCCCTGCCCTTTACAAGTCCAACCCACCTCTGCTGCTCAAAATATTTCCTATAGCCTGCACAGAAATATGAACAGGTATATCGGCTTCTTTATCAGAAACATTTATTCATGTTTCCTTTTATCATCTCTACCATTGGGCATGAGAAGCCCCTTTCTCAACTCCCCCCAGCCTTCTGTCACCCTGCGAGTCTTAAAGTATGTATGGGCATGTTGAATGCACAATCAATGCAATATTCAAGGACTTCTAGTTTGGGTTTTTTTTTTTTCCATACCTGTATAATGTGTTTATGTAAACTTGTTTTTTCCCGTGTACTATACAGTTATTTATTGTTTGGATTTTAGAAGACCTCCCACAGTTTTCAACTGTGGTTATTTATTCGGTTAATTTATTTGGTTAGAGTTATTCAACACTGTGCTTTCCCCTCCTTCTCCCCATGGGAATTCTAGTGGTTTGCCCATGGCACTTTTTTTCTGCATTCCTGTCAGTTTTTGGTTACAAAAAAATATATAAAAAAAACGTTTCTGACCTTACCAGTTTTTTGTTGGAAGATGGGAAATTGTTGTACAAAGTCTAATTTAAGGGAAATAGTATGACTTTTAAAGTTAGTCAGTATGCCTTTTGTCTGGTATTATTGTACCAGAAGTGTAAAGTAATGCTGTTTGGAAGGGTTTTAAATTATTGACATTGTACAGTCTCCGTGCATTGGCTCTGGAGGGTAGAGTGGCAGAGTCATAAACCTTAATTTATTTTAATAGCTGTGTTTCTGTGATCTGGTTGCATTTATGCAGCTTGGATTTGGATTTTTTCTTCTGTTTAACAGTGTGAAATGTATGGAGATCATATTTTTTATACAGGTATTTCAATTAAACTTTTTGTATATAACAGTTCTGTGTGTACTTTTGTCTTCACTGTTACTTGTGATGAACTGGGGAACACACTCTACCATCTCAAGCCTTGTTTCAAGGCCGGCAGCAGCTGAGCCAGAATAAGAAGATGGTCTATGCCATTAAGCAGTGACCATTTTGAAAGAATTAAGCAATCCCTCAACCTGAGCTGTACCTACTCCTCAATCACTGCGTTTGATATTGGACTGGGGAAGGAGTACAGTACAACAGCACTAATGGCCCACATAAAAGGGAATTGGCCCTGTAATTGTGGGACTTTTACCTCTGTAAACACTGAATATCAGTGTACTTGTCCGTAAGTATAACAAGGAAGGAGTTCTGTACCTGCAGTGGTTACTGCTTTCACAGTTGGTATGTTTACTTTCCATTACGTTCAGTTTCCTTCTTCCCACTTACACCTTCCTTCTGAGGCAGGATGAGGACTTCTGTGACCTTACGGGAAAAGGACAGCGTTCTTGGAGATTAGGGCAACTGTTTTCCTTCCGCTCCCTTAGATTATCAAAGACTAGTGTGTCTGTCACTTGACAGAGTATGATACAGAGGAGCATGTGCTGTTCTCACCTACAGCAAAGGACAGGAGAAATGTCCTCAGCATTCATCTTCACAGGTGTGGAGTCAAGTCCTGCAGATTAACGAGTTCATCCTTGTTTCTCTGTAGCCAGAGACTGACCTGACTTGATCTTGTTGCGGGGGTGGTAGTGATTACAAGGTTTAACTACTGCAGAGGGATCTACGAGGTATATTTAAGGATGTGTTCAGTCATTAAAGGTGCTTTGTAGTTGTCACAGTAAAGGGCTAGGCTTAGAATCTTGGTTTTATGTTACTTCCCTTTCTGGGGAATCTTTCTGCCAGCTCATCTGCTATTATTTTGGTTCCCTGTGGGTAGTATCTTGCTGGCATCACATCAAGCTCCTGATGCTAACAAGTTTAGACTCAAAATGCCAATGACTAGCAGGAGGTAAATCTGAAGAAGAAAGATCATTTTTGGTCTGTGCACTTGTCTGATGACATGGAGGGAAGGTGTATAGCCTTTTCTTCACCATAAAAAGGAAGCTCAAATTACTCTAGTCGAGGGAAAAAAGCCCTAACCATACTTCTCTCCATCAATTTGTTTGCTATATTTTCTGATTTTGTTCAGTATAATTTTTTTTTAAATTTTATACTTGTTTCCCCAGTTTTTAATGAAAATCTGTATATATGCTAAACCTAGTCCCTGTAAAACTCAGTTCCCTATTGTTGGAACTCTGTTCACAGAAATGAAAGATTCTACAGTTAAGTTTGCTTAGAAAAATCACAATGTCCTATGAGAAGAACACTTAAAAGTTAATTTAGAGTTTTGCTTTGGAATGAGAAATTCCTTTTGCTTAAGAAGGGAGGATTCAGATATGCTACAGGAGAGATGATCCCAGCACCTAGTGCACTTCTTTAGGGAAACATGTTTCTAACCACAAGAGGTCTCTGGAGAAATTCCAGTAGCTGACAGTAATTAACATCTTCCACTCCAGTGGCTTCACATGTTCACAGCTGTTCAGAGGGATGGCAGCAGGGCTGTATGGGTGAGCTTCAAAGGGCTACCAGAAAAGTGATTCTAAAAACACATTTGTAAAGCTATTGTTGATTGCTGAGCTAGGGACTTTCAACATTTCCACAAGAGCTGATGTTACTTTCCTTAGCTTCACTAAGAATCAGCGTTGAAATGCTCTGTTTTGAAACATAAAAACTAGGTTTTCACCTTTTGCTACTGAGGCAAAATGCATTAAAAGGATAAAGGTCAAAAGGACACGGGCATGAGTGCTGACTCCCCTCTGGGATTAGCTCAACATAAAAGATGCACTTTCAGTGCTGCACGGGCAGCTTTGGTTGTGAAACTCCCCTGTACACTAATAGAAGCCATGTGGCTGAAACACCATATACTGAAAGTAATGATTTGTAAAAATAGCTTTTCATTACAGGTGAAAGTTGGAAAATGATGTGTTAATATAGTTCCATTAGCTGAGAGTTTCTGCCAAAATGAGCAAGTCCGTGACAGCTCTTGGTTTCTCCTGTGCTTCTATCTGGTATTAATACCACTAAATATTATTTCTCTGGGATCCTCCTCTTCGTATTCTCTCCCCACTGGGTTGGTTTTCAACAGCGCAAAGCTTAAAAGATAAAATTCAGCAGGTCATTCAAAACACTATTGTTTAAATCAGGGCCTGTTTTAACCTTGAAAAATTGATTTAGCCATACTCATACCTATGCATGTATGTATGCTACTGGCTTCATAATAGATATTTTAAATATATTCTAGTACTGAAATATGTTTAACAACGTTTTGTGTAATTCATATCCCTAGTAAAACTCATTTCCCTGAGTGCATAGGCATACACTCTCTTATTTTTTTTTCTTTCTCTCTTTTTGTAAACTGAGCTTATATTTACTGAAACAGCTGAACAAGAGCCCTTTGAAAATAACTGTTGAAGAATGTTAGGAAGATTGTGTAGGGTGTGTTCCCACCAAACACTTATGGTTCTCTCTCAGTGGTTTAGTGACCTCTGTTGGTGAAATTAGAGTACATGTTCCAAAAATAATGATGCATAAATTGGGGAGATTTTAAAGCACTGCTGGCTGATATTTTTAGATATGAGTGAGTATGGCTGATACTTAATTATCCCATAATGCTTGAAGGGATGTTTCACTAAAAATGAAAAATTTTAAATTACTACAAATGTGAAAATAACTTCTCAATAAAAATAGGAGAGGGAAGCATGTATTCAAAAGGTTGTCAAATCGGCATCTGATGTTACAGTGCTAACCTGCCTAGCATGTCCCCAGTCACCTACACGACTCTTGGCATGAGCATTTACAATCATATTAGCCCGCATTCTTCCACTTCATTTCAGCAACTGTGAGAAGCACTTGTCTTCTGGCATGCAGATGGACAGTAATTCTCAGTGGTGTAACTAGACAACAGAATGTTGTGGCCCTATCAGCCTGTTAGTGGAATTTTTTCTACTAACAGCAGTGATGCTACAATTTTTAGAAGTCAAGATGGCAGCATTTTAGTTTCATTGCAATACAATTTTTGACTATCCCAAAATATTCTCTGCTTAGAAGTTTGCAATTACTTAGTTTCATGGTTATCCGTGATTTAAAAATTTAATATGTTTTTGCCTATAGCATTCCTTCAGGTAGCTGATTTACCAGCGACATATTAAGCTTCAGTTATGTTGCAAACTGCTGAACAAAGTGATAAGGAGGCCACAAATCCATGCAAATAAAAATGAATTTAAATCTGTATAAGGCAGGATTACTAATTATTTTCAGAGATAGTTTGTCTCGTAACTGATGAATTCAGGTTATCACTAAAAAATGTGTCCACACAGACATACCAGCTCTTTTTTTTGATGAAGAGAAATAACTACAGAACTCCAGATGTGTGGTGTAACTCAAGGCAAAATGAGGAGCAGAAACATATATCCATTAAATTCTTGCAGGCATTTTCTTAGCTTGCAGTTCCACCCCTTTTCTTCCAATAAATTTAAAAGGTATTCAATCTTTGTGTCCTTTACTGCTCGTAATTATTATTTGTAATACAGCCTGGCACACTCGAGTTTTAAGAAACATTAAGTGGTTTGCAATACTCTGATAAAATCGGCATGTTTATATCTCAGATCCTAGGATTTCCTTTTCCTTAAAATGCTGTGAAGGAAATTACTTGCCTACGGAAACATTCTGCTTACATAATAACATAAATTCAATATAGGTCTCAGATTAGCTGTGTTTAAGCTCTAATTAATATGGTCTTAGTAAGAACGCTATCTATTATAGCTAATACTCTGCTAATTGACTACACAAACCACTATGTAACAAGCTGCTTATACCAGTCCACTAAGAGAATTAGTGAGATGCATACTTTGACTTGCACTGTTTCTCAGGTAAGTCTGTGTTAAACATCAAAATTAGAATTAAGTCATAGTCAGAAAAGTAACTTGTGGATCAATATGATTCTTTGTTTACTATTATTGCCTCAGCAGACACTTTAAGTCTCCAATTAGGAGTACAGAAAGATTACAGAAAATTGTACTGAAAACTGAAGTATTTTGGTATTTTAGTCTATTATGTGCAGACTCCTGACACAAGTGTTTTATTACTTTATGAATAGTTGTCTGTGTAATAGCTAAGTGGAATTTTTTTTGTCTGTATGTTAGTGCTACTGAAAAAAATTACTCTTTTATAGAAATAAAATAATTTTTGCTTAAGAAACTTACTCTGGTCATTATGAATGGCCTGGTTTCAAGGCTGAAGTTTCTCTCTCCCCTTTTCTGCTTCCTTTCTTTTAGGACAGGAAAATATAGCATCAAATATCAGTCTATTTGAATTAAAATACATAAATATGTCGACAGGCATATGTGGAGTGGTGATTCCCCGTAATTTATTTATTTTCCAGAAGTTTCCAAGCCTAATAAAGGGAACAGTTTATTTCAAGATCATCCTAAGGAAAGATGTCCATTACCTGTAGGAAAATACTCTTGTGTTCAGACTCCATGCAAAGATTTTGGGGTGGAGAGAGGGGAGGGGAAGAGGAGGGTAGTTTGTTTGTTTGTTTGTTTGTTTTTGTTTGTTTGTTTGTTTGTTTGTTTATAAAGTCTAAGTAATATCAAAAGCCTTATAAGGATTTACATCAGCATAGAAAAAATAAGAGATCACTGCTTTGCAGAGGGAAATTTGTCCATTGTCTGAGCAGATACAAATGGATAAAAAAACTTGATCCACAGGAAGGCAGATTAAGTTGTGGTAAGAAGAGTTTTATATCTGAAAGGCTAGCTGAACACCAGAATAAACAAACTGTGGAGTATAGTAAATCAATATTTTTAGAAACAAGCATTTTTCATAAATCATCTAGAAGTTACAGCTATTTTAAACTATTACTACAGCTGTTACTTTGAATTTCATCAGCCTAATGATCCTGAATTACAAAGACAGATTTCAGTCACAACATTCATCTTCTTCTAGAACCATCATAAAATGTATTGACAGTGCTGGTTTTGCTACTGGCAAGACCAAAACTTTTTAATGCAGATTTGGCCTAATCAATAGAAGTAGTGACAGGTTTTCTCATGATGGTGAGGCTTTGGGGCTACTGACCTTTTCTCATAGCCAGCGTCAGCTAAATTTTTCCTCCTTCCTTTTGCTAGTGCACTGGTATTAAGATCAATAAACTGATCTCCCTGATAGCAACACAGCGTAAGTGAGGGAATGTGCACAACCACTTGGGCCTGGGATGGGATGGAAGAGAGATGGTACTGCTGAAGAAAGGATATGTGTAATAACAAAATTTTCTCTACTTGGTACCATCAAGCATACCCTCTAGTTTCTATTTGATAACTTGTGCAACATGGAATTTGTAAGGAATATGACAAATCTTGCTATTTTTAACCTGACATGCAAATTATTTTAAGTGGCTTTTCTTCAAGTCAGGAGCTGAGCATTTGCTTGCAAGGTATACAGTACCTCAAGTACTGATGAAGTGAAAGAACTAAGGTCACTCAGAATCCTACACAGGTCAAAACTTAATTCATGACTATATTTATATATCTCAACAGTATGCCCTACTTTTTAACCAGCTTCACAGGTACATTTGCAAATGAGAAAATACGTTAAACATTTCAGAACTGTTAATCAATGAAAACACTTCACAGATATTCATTAAGAAAAGACAAGCTGCAGTGAGAAAAAGAAATGCAAAGAGTTGAGATATCATAATTGCATTTATTGCTTTATTTCAAGCTCTATGATTTTCCTATTTCTCTGTCATTTTGAGTCTCTTCAGCAGGCATGAGCTCCACTGTCCTCTCTAGGATATTTTTACCAATACTCACAGTATAATATGTAGGATTCTAATACTCTTAAAGGCAAACTTCAGCAACTGATCTTGAAAATCAGTCAGGGTCAGTCCCTATGTAAAAGATGAATTTTGAGTGCATTTTAAAGATACACTGTTCCCAGTTTAGTGCTTGTTGGAATGATTCACTCAAGTAGCTCTAATAGCTGAGGATCACCATTTCCCTGACAACTCCTAGCCAAAATACTCTTGGTGGTATAGGACCCAATTCTGCAGTTCTTCTCCAAAAATTCCAGTCATTTCAAGGAGATTTTGTCTGTGTGATGACTACAGACCTATCCCTTAAATTGTGACAAAAGAATGCCTGCCCTAGAGAGAAAATAAATAAAAAAGCCTGAAGTTGCAAAGAAAACCTCTCCTGCAATGCTGAAAAGCAGTAGAAAAAGGAGAAAGAAGTCCTTCTGTCTTTCAGAAGTCATAGCTGCACCTCTCTGTAAGACAACAAATGTTATTTGGAAGGCAAGGGCAAGGTAACTTGAAAGAAAAATAGAGCATAAAAATTATCTCAAAACCTGAGTCCTTGATGGCATTTTTGTTAATACCACAAAGAGCAGTTACTCATCCCTGAGATTAGCTCAATTGGTTAAGGTGTGCTAACAACACGAAGTCTTTTTCCCCATGTAACTGCCTGTTAGTGTGGAAAAGGGTTCATAACAATGTTGATCATAATTTGCCCCTCTCTTTTCCTCTGCTGAACAGACTTTCTATGTCACCAACTAACAGCACGATCCAACTCCTTTTATGGCCAGTGACAAACTCCTACTGATACAGGGGATGAGGGGAACATTAATGAGTCACAGTTTCAGAACAAATATTACACACTTTCATATTCTTTACTAAGTTACATTCTTATTATTTAAAATTATTTTAAAACTAATGTCATCATGGTGAAAACTGCACTGCTGCCAATGGTTCTTTTCATACAGATAGTTTTTACAGTCCTTTAGAGACTTCATTCACTGATTATGAATATATATATATATATATATATATACACGATAGCAACTTTTGTTTACATCTTACTGCCATCTTATAGTATAACTTTCTTAATTCCAGAATAAAGTAATATAGTTGACAACACTAAATATTTAGCAAAAGTATTAGCAGACCTGAAATTATTTGCTCCTTCTGACCAATTTTTCTGTTTTCTCAGAAAGTGTTGATTTTCTTTAAAGGAACTTTTGAATGACAAAAATATGACTATTTTTATATAGTATTTCAAAATTCTTGTGGTAGGTCTTCTCTAATGAACAGATTAGCTCAGTTGAAGCTCACTGATAACTGAGCACCACAAATGGTGGTCATCAAGGCAATATTAAAAAGTCATAAAGAATCCCTGGACAAACATAAGATTATCACAAGTGCACATGAAGTTCTTCCAGGTCTTGGAGGTGGCCAGTACAAAACTTGCATGGCACTGATGACAAGAAGAATGGAAGATGCTTCAAAAGGCATAGTGATAGGGCATCAAATGGCTTGGTGCTGGTTTTCTGCAGGGAAAGATCACCTTGCACAGAGGACTTACGTTTATTCTCAAGTACTGTACTTCTGCACTCTGGCTGCTAAAATTCAAGACAATTGATTGCCAATTGGCTTAGAATCGGAAAAAAAATACAAACATTTGTGTTGAAATGAAAGTATCTTGACATATCTAGATTAACATTTACAATGCTATTAACTGACTCAAGTTAATCCAATCAACTCAGAGGAGCAAAAACTCCAGAATCACAGACTTCCTCTAAGGGATTGTCTAATCAAACTTACTGCGAGTAAATTTTCCCAGGTAAATTTTTGAACTAACACTTCTTTGAGAACTATATATAATAAAAAGTGGTTCATTTTCTCCTTTTTCACTAGTTTTATATAAAGTCTGTTAGAGAACATCTGTTGGAGTACCCGTTACCCCAATTTAGCTGGAATGGTTTTGGTAGGAATAACTGTAACCCTGGTCTAGATGGGTAGATCAGTGCTTACCACAGCCTGATGCCTGGTTCTCATGTATATTTCCATGTAGATTTGTTTTAGAATGGGATTTGTTTATTTAAAGAGCAATATGGGGTATGAAAGGGTTATGTAAACATATGCTTTGCAACTACAGTAGTGGCCATTTTAAATAGGTAAATGTAATTTTAAAAATCACAAAGTAAAGACAAGTTGCAATGGTATCTTCATCAGAATACAGCTGCTCACGGATTACCTAAAACTATGGAGCAGTTACTTGTAACAGATTTATCCTGCACATGCACTTCAGTCTAACCATCTCAAAATCTGGCTGGGGTATGTTGTATGAATTTTGACCACAGGCTGGCCTGCATATGCCAGTGTAATTTATACAGTTGATTACCTTTCATTTTCTCAAGGATATTAACTGGCATGAACCTTCATTTTTTTCATTTCCAGTAATTAATTCCCTGTAGAGAGTGACTGAAAATACTAAACAACAGCATTTAATCAGAAATTATTAGAGTTGTCTTGTCAGCTGTCTGTTAATCACCATGCATTTTTGTACAAGGAGTGAAAATTTTATTAAACCCAATACTTAATTAAAACATATTGTTTCTGTAGCAGATTGGAAAGTACTGTCATCTGTTTAGACTTGCATCCTAAGATTCATTAAAGGTTGGTTTCCTGCAACGTACAGCCATTTAGAAACTCATTCTACTGGGCACTGAATGAAGGTACAAAGGGTGAGGGTTGTAGCACATGCAAGAATTCTTTTGTTGAAGGTCTTCCAAACCCCCACCATAATGCAGACTGACAACATAGTGAAGGAATACTAATGAAATTGAATGAGATTAAAACTAGAAAGTGAACAATAATTAGGAAAAAAAATTGCATTTGCAGATTTTGGGATTCATTGTGGTAGCCTGGTCTTGTGAATGACATGTGCACTAGAATCTTGTACAATCATTCCTGCTTGAATCTTTATTATAAAAATAATTTTTATAAAATAGATTATTTTTTGTAAATTTGCCATTTCTGGAGTAGTGACTACAGGAGCTTGTTGAAAGCTAATGAGACCTGAATGGTCAATGTAAGATTCCTGTAAAGATTCAGAAGGAAAAATACAGGAAAATGACAAGGACTGCTCTCTGTTTATTATTACAGTGAGGTGCAAAGACTTGTAAAACATTGCGTGTTTTCAGTGGCTTTTGAATACATTAGCATCCTGCTACATCATCATTTATGTAGGAACATGTAAGAGGTACATATATTATTACTGTTTCCTGGGAAGAATTTCACATCAGCCCCAAGTTCTTGCCAGAGTGTGGTAGATGCTGCTCTATCCATCAAGATGACTGAACTGCAGTCAGTCATCTGGCCAGAACTGGTATTAAGGGTTGGCTTGTAAGACCAATATCACCACTGTGTCCACTGCTTGTTGTGTTTTGTAGAATCTCACTGTTATCAAGCTTGACAAGTTTTGCTCTGTTCCTGCTTGCTCCTTGCCCCAGGGTTCATCTTTGGCTACCTGGATTTTTTATCTCCTCACTATTCTTTATCATTTTTACACTACACCCTTTAGCTTCATATATCTTTTGACTGTCTTGGTTTCCCTGTGTCTTGCCTCCAGCCCTGACATCAGGGATTTGCCAACAGCTTTCATGTCCCAGGTGTATTGCTGCTATGAAGACTTTAGGGGGATTGCCCTGGGAACATATGGTCAGATGCAGCAGCACCAAGTACAGTACCTCACTGAGAGCCAGATGCAGACATGGGTAAAAAGCCATTAATGTTTTATATTATTCCTATTTATCATTAGCAGCCATTGATTAAGTAAGTAATATGACTGATCTCAGGCAATAAATGCAGTTTTGCTCTGAAGCACTTACAGTCCAGAAAGGCAAACAACAGGCAAAGCATAAGGGGAAAGGGATGAATATATATTTTTTAAAACAACACCGTCTATTTCTACTGGCCCTCTGCCTGGCCATTATTAACTCACAGAACTTTGTAGGCATCCAAGCTGAATCTTCCTGCTGTTACTGGAAAATTTTTCTTGGCTCAGATATGAAAATAATTTCCTTTCAAACTCAACACTATGTTGTTACAACATCCATTTTGATAATCTAATGTTCAAATGTGATGATTGTCTCTTGGAGCACCTCACAGGGACGTTATTGTTGTATGATAGTGACCTTGCATCTGGGAACAGCTTTCCTTAGGGCTTCCCGGATCTATCTCTTACAAGGCCATATGACATATATTGGTAAGGCTCCATGCCAGTCACACTTGTTTAAAAACTCCTTGACACAGTCATGCCACTTGTGACTCCTTTTACCGATGTGACATATGACCCTGACACTGCAAATATTCTTCTGTATTATGCAAGGGTGTCACTACAGAAGGAGGATTATGTGAGGTCATGGCTAGAGTCTGATCCTGCCTCAGTCCCAGATGTACAAGCAGAAAACAGTTGAGTGGATTAATATGTAAGTGGCTTTTAGAGGCAACTGCCCTCTTATCTGACATTGCTAGGTGAACAGATGCTAGATGTTGCTAGATATTGCTAGGTGTTGCTGGATGGCCCCAATCTCTTCAATAACCATCTGCATTAATTTATAACATAGGATAACCTTGGACAAGAGCAGCCAATGGAACCAGTCCACCTTTGTCACACACATGGGCTTATTTTTACTTCCTTAGGCATGTACACATTACTCTATTTTTATCTCTTGACAGCAATGAGACTTAGTCACAGTTGATAGCTGATCTCATCTCCTCTTCATCAACCAAAAAAAAAAATCTCATCAAAGGAACCATATCACTTCTAACAGGAAACTGGACAAGCCACGATTGGTCTGCTAAAACAGAAGACACATCAAAGCAGAAAACATTGATAAAAACAGGTGTGTAAGGTAGACCTTTCTTTCAGGCTACACAAGTGGATTTCCATGGCAGAAGGGAGCTGGTGGAGGAGACCTTTCACTGCCTAACTTAATGTTTCCAGCTTCATTACATTAGTACTCTAGTATCACAAGTAGCAAAATCTCATCTACCATATACATAGATGCCTATGAAGCCTACACGTTCCTGTTGGAAAAAAGGGTTTAAGAGTCATTCAAATATCTTGTAAAAACTATTACTGCTCATGCATATTAATTCTATGGGGTTTTTTTTCCTATATCTGCCCTTCTTAAAATGATAATCAAACCATACCACATTGTCAGGTTTCCCCTCCATCTCCTTACCCACTGCTATTTTCACTGTTGCCAGTATGTCTTAATTTTGCCAGCAGTTATCTTGCTAAGCTGGAGAGAAAGAAAGAGATCTCAGGCCTTGCTTATCTTGACTTTAGAAATTAATGTCATCAAATGAAGTGTTAACATAATGAAAGCAAACTTTCAGAAAAATCAGTGAGCTGGAGGAAAGTAATTGTGTCCCTGTGGACTGAAATCAGTTAAGTTCAAGCAATGCAGGAATAACTATTTGTTGTATACAACATGAGTACATCAGAGCAAGAGTCTTCCTAAATGTGCTTTGGATCATCTCTAAAGGGCTTGGGAAGCCTAGGAAATGGCTATTAGAAAACTGCCAAGTGGGCAGATGCAGAAGAAAAAGAAAAGGTAGATATCTGCCTTAACTGTGTTAACTTCATGAGCTGTTGGGGCTGGGGGAGACTTAAAGGTTGATTGGAACCCTTCTGCTCTGTGACATTTCAAAAGAAAGATTATAGCTGCCTCTGTTCCCCAAAGAAAGGAAAGAGTGGCCAACAGCAGAAAAGCTCAGAAGGTGAGTGGGAATCAAATGATCTCATGATGTTGTTGACATTAGTGGACACAAGGTGAGGAACATTGATGTGGAGGCAATGCAGAAGGATAATGTCTTGGAAAAGTCCATTCATCGTGGGTTTAAGGATCAGTACTGCAAAGATTTTAAGCACTAATGGCACATAATATCACTATCTAAAGTTCTGTCTAGACTTGTGAGACCAGGGAGAGATTGTCCTAGGTTAGACAAAGGGAGATTAGATAAAGTCCTTCCATTTATTTTTTTCTTTTACTGGTGATATTACTGAAATAGGGCTCTTAGGATATCATTAAATCAGATAGCTCCTGCTCAGGTGCAGATGTGAAGACATATGGAAATAAAGTACTTTGTCCTTAACAACATCAATAAGCTGTAATTTTCCTCAAAAGGATTCACTACTTGCTAAACTATCAAGGCCAAAGATCACTTTATCCTGAGTGCTCAGTGGTAAATGATTTTGTTAACACAGATTTCATTTACATCGTTGGATCTTGAGTCTTTCCAGACAGTTAAGATAAGCAAGGCTCCAACGGGTGAAAATGAGAGGGAGGAGGTTCTAGTAACTCGGTCTTCTCTACAGCGCCTTGGGAAGTCATACAATTTTAAGGCAACTAAAGTACTTTTGTATTACTGCAGACCATCTAGTCAATCTGGAAGAAATCAACACTTCAAGAGAACTTCTTCAGTAGGTGTTAAGTGCTCCCATCCTCTGGGCCGGAGATTTTCATTAATGAAAACACCTCGTGAGGATGAGTACAGGAGGAAGACAATGCAGTGCTGGGGTGTGTAAACGACTTCATTCTCTTTGGTGGGTCCTCATCCTCCCCGCCTGGGGTTAGGTGCTTACAGTCTGTGATCCTGTCAGTTGTTAGTATCGGACACGTGAGGCTCTGTGGTTGTTTACATCATATAGTTATGTCATAGCTATCATTAAGACGGTAACAGAGAGAAGGACTCAGGCAATTTTAGTGTACCAGAGACCCCAGACCCTGCAGCCTCTGCTCCCCGAGAACACCCAAGGGTCAATGCAAATGTTCAGTCTTCCCTTTTCTCTTCCTTCCCCACACGCATCTTTGTATGAAGAGACAAGGGCCACTGGGATCAGACAGGAAGAAGGGAGAAAATTTTGGATGCCTGCAGTGGCGAGGGGATCCATCAGATCTTGTTTCCAGTAAAAGAAAGGTATGCAAAGATTCCCAGTTTCCTTGAGGAAGTATGTAGAGAATCCGTGAGACAGCTGGAGATGCAGGGACCTTTACTGCCCTTGTTTTCATGAAGGAAGACATATTACACACACACACGCACACGCACACACACACGTTTCATTCCTAGCATGCATTTGGCTTTGAAGGTGTGTCCCAGATTTCCCTTTTCCATGCCATCCTCGCCTTGTCCTGTCTCGTCTTTTTGCCTCCTGAACTCCTCTTCCTGCTTGTGAAAATTTGAGACAACTGTCCCCAAATACCCTTTCTGTCTCAGCGTCTGTTTCCTTTACTGCCTGACCCAACAAACAAAGCCACATAGAATTCCATTTTAATATTCCAAACCAGTTTGAGTAATATTTGAGCTGTATTTCTGACTGGTTTAAACAGAAGACAAGCAGTTATGGTGATTGCCAAAATGCATAATGCTAGCAACGGAGAGGGTAATTTTAACAATCAATGCAATTTTAGAAAGCAATCTCTTTGTCCTCTTCTTAATACTGTTACACTTATAACTTCTGCTGTCTTTACTTACTAAAAGTTATTGTAGAAACCTGGACAGGAAAGATGTAATCTCTTTTTTACTCTCAGTCAATAGAAACCTTCTCTATATATTGGAAAGGAAAAAAAAAAAAAAGGGGATATATTCTTCCAGCCCTTTCCTCTGCATTTGCAGTAGGTCTCTGAATGTCAAGGTCACACATTTATTTTAGACTTTTTAGCTATTAGTCAAATAGCAGCAGTGGAATTAGATCATTAGATACTCAAACCCAAGAAAAATGACCATATGGTTACATGTTATTAAATGCTACAAAGAAAGAAGAGAAGAAAATAAATCCATGCATATCTGTTCAGTACTTAGAGAAATTTTATCCAAAAAATTCAATTAGTTCCTTGCACGTCACATGGAACCCATCAGTTTCACTGCTTCAATTAGGCTGAGAGACCACAGAGCATTTAGGAAGGAAAGAGGCCAGGGTTTGGAGTGGCAGCAGCATCCCCACACATGCTCTGCTCACAAAGTAACTTCCAGCTCCTTGCAGGAGCTGTGTCTAGACAGTGACGGTGCACAAGCACTCAGCACTGAATAAGACTTCAAGAGCTGCATCTAATCATGTTTTTGATCTACAAGAAAATTAAAAATATATGAATCCCAGAATCTTAGGTGTGTGAGGATTTTGTTTTTTTTCTGAACAGAACTGTCACAATAAAAAAGTAATTAATAATCTATATTGCTGTTAGTGCCTTTATAAAAATTGATTTTGCTGGTGTGAATTTGGGTTTTTTCCCAAGGTAAGATACTCTTTGAATAATCCACAATTCTACCCTAGAGTAAACTGAGATTTATACCAGAAACAACAAATAATATTTTTAAAGGTACGTTGAATCACTTACCATTATTCTTGTGTAAGGCTCTTTATTTAAAATGCACCCTGCTCATTTCAGCAATACGAGATATAATTAAATCCAAACACTTTATTTATGTAACAGTAGAATTACTACAGAGAAACAAAGGGAGAATCCAAACAAGACTTCATTGAAGAAAAAATGCATTGCCCCCACAAAAAACAAAGCAGGTTACTAACACTCCCAACATTAGGACTTGGCAAACCTAATACTAGGTCATCTTTCTTCTAGCAAGACAAGAGTTTCAGAGGAACAGAGGTGACCTTTCTAACAACCCTGAGACAACAATGCCTTTTTTTATGTGTACATGTTAAAAAGGCATACGCATGATATAAATTTCCTCATCATTACGTGTTTTCTCACTTAGCCCCATAATTTTGTGATGTAAACACTATTGACCAACAGTACGAGCCCAGACAGTCTGACCTTTAGTAAAGGTTTTACTTGAGCCCAGCTTAATTACCCTTCAGCTCAGCAAGAGGAGTTATATAGCTATAAACCACAAATGAAACACACATTTAGATTATCAACTGTTCTTTCATAAGACACATTAAAAGAGCCTTAGAAAGTTTATTTAATTTTTTATGTGAGAAATATCGGTTCTCGATTTCATTTTCTCTGATGAAAGTTGTTGTCAATGTCCTTGCACTGGCAAGATGTCCATGAAACCAACAAGTGGGCCACAAGTGGAAAAGGAAATTCATGCAGGAGGCAAATTTCTTCTTTGAGAAGAAACAGCAATATTATGGTGGCATTTATCAGGCAGGAATAAAGACAGTATTTTATTTGCTCTGTCACCTGTCTACATTAAGGCAAGAATTTATGACTTCTATTAGCACATATTTTTCTGGATGTACATACACCAGTAGCTTTCAAAAGTAACTAAAAGGGTTTAAAATACAAAAGCCAAATGCTCTTAAAGGTGATTTTCAAGAGATTGTTAAAAATAAGTTTGTCTTTGCTTCTTATTTAATATGTACTAAAATTACATAGGATGATTCTTTTACTTCCATTTTAGCAGGTTCAGAATAAAGAAAATAATATAACAAAAGCAAAAATAAAGTAATTTTAAAAACAGCACGAAAATACAACATGCTATACTATGTATGATATATCTACATGTTTTCATCAGAAGAGAAAGTAGAAAATTGATTTATTTACTCTTTTATTCCACAATTGGTGCTGACTATATCCTTATTAGTGCATCTTCAGGCCTTAAAGAAGCACCAGGTTGTGAGGTAGCTCTGTGATGCAAAGAATTTATCCCTCCCTGGTATTTCTGCATGACAAGAGAAGGCAACTTTTCTGGAGCTCTGAATGACCTCTCTGAATGTCATGGTTTAACCCTAGCCATCAACCAAGACCCACATCAAGCTCGCTTGCTTCCCCCTGGTGTGATGGGGAAGAGAGTCAAAAAAGTAAAAATAAGAAAATTCATGGATTGAGATAAAGACAGTTCAATAGGGGTAGCAAAAGCCATGCACACAAATAAAGCAAAATAAGGAATTAATTCACCGCTTGCCATGGGCAGGCAGGTGTTCAGCCATCCCAAAGAAAGCAGGGCTCCATTATATGAGGCAGTAATTTGGGAAGACAAATGTGATCACTTGAAACATTCCCCTCTTACTTCTTCTTCCCCCAGCTTTATATACTGAGCATAATGCCATATGGTCTGGAATATGCCTTGGGTCATTTGGCATCAGCTGTCCTGACTGTGTCCCTTCCCAACTTCTAGTGCCTTCCCAGCCTCCTAGCTGGTGGAGTAAAGTGAGAAGCAGAAAAATCTTTAACTCCATGTAAGCACTGCTAAGCAGTAGCTAAAACATCTCTTTGCAATCAACACAGTTTCCAGCACAAATCCAAAATATAGTCCCATAAGTAGCTTCTGTTAAGAAAATTAACTCTATCCCAGCCAGAAGCGGCCTATGGAGTAACTAGGGACTGTGCAGGAAAAGAAAATTGTAATTAAAAATGTAGGAGATGCATTAATTAACATTAGCCTTACAAATCAACCATCTAGGAAGTACTTGTGTTTATAGTACTCAAAGATAAAGTATTCTGCAGTTGTCGCCAAGCTTACGTTTCTTCAAATGTGGAAAAGAGCACCTGCTTAACTTGCAGTCAAATGTAGAAAGAAACTGTTTTCCCATAGTTTATATGTTTTTTCTCCTGTATCCAATACAGCATACACAAACTTATTTGTACTAGAATTTCATACTCAGACTTAAAAACTGCAATAATATTTCAGTCAGACATAGAGAGTAAAGCATATCAAAATATATGTGTATATGCTAATATATACAAAGGTTTTGTCAAAAAGAGAACCTGAGATTTCTGACCTGATATAGCTAGTAGATAGAGCAGAAAAATTGTCAGAGTAGCAATTTTGCACTTGGGAATTAGAGAATTGCAGAATTATGCTACTTTTGTTTTTTTCCATTTGCGTGGACACCTTGAATAAAAAAAAGAAAACCAAAATTTCTAAAAATCTTTGGTTTGGATATTTAATTTATGCTTGCAATAAAATTCTCCTAATGAGAGATTGTAATTATCTCTAAAAGCAGAACTTAGTCTATTAATCACATTTAGCTTCTGTCCAAGCCACTGATGCTCCATTCAACCAACATTGTTCATGGCTTAGTATTACTTCTTATCTGCTTTTTCATTACATATAGCAACAAAAGATTTAATTGCATCTATTTCTCCAAAAGGTGATCAATAATTCTAAATGTAGTCTATTACTTCGTTGAGAAGCACAACTCTGTTACCAAATTAAATCTTCCAAAAATGATAACTGATTCTTGACCTAGACCATGCAGCCACCATAAATTTGGCTCCTTGGCCCAATGTAATAGCAAGATGAAATCAGAATGACTGTTGCTTCTAATGTATTTGCTTCTATCTACTTATACCATATCATGTAGACTCCTCATTATCAGCTTTGCACCTAATTTTCATATTACTTTTTATCAGTACTTTTGGGTGGCTTGTTTATTGTTCTGCAGAAAAGTTAGGGTTTTATCCATAGCTGGAGAAGAATGCTACCCTTCCCTTTATCCTACAGCTATCCTTCTGTAGCGGTGTTGGGTGTTTGACCTATCACTGCACAACAATGTCTAAGGTGCTACTTAGTGAGTCTCTTAGAAATGCCAAGTTCTTGAATGCTCCCAGCTCTCCAGTCATTAATTGGCCTTTGAACCATGTTTGTGACTATTTGCATCACTCCAGTGTAACAGAAGAGTAAAAATCCAAAATTAGGAAAAGCCCGTAAACCAGAAGATGGAATATGGAAAATCCACTGCAACCTGAACTGGAGCTCATCTTTTCAGGTGAAAATAGCACTATGTTGAGCAAAGGTGGATAACCATACCAGAATCTGAATTGTTTAAGGGATAATATTCTTACAACTGTGTAAAAGTTAATATGATCTTTCTAGTTAAGCTGATGAGGAGTTGAATCTCCTTATCTGTAGGAACACAGACTTCCAGCTCTTCCTACTTCACATATAAACAGGAGGATTTTAGTGGTATCCTCCACTTTCACCAGAAGAAAGCAAGTCAGAAAGTCATTTCACATCTTCATCAAGGTCAGGACCAGCTTAGCTTTTTCAACCCTGAAGTCTGGGTTTTTACGGATGAAAAAATTTTGCCCACATGTGTTTTGTCTAATTAATTATTAGAAATTAATTTAAATAAATTAATAATCAAGAAGAAAACAGATAACAAATGGTGTTTTGTAATGATTGTGTTTTCATTTGCTTGTGATGTGACTTCTCATGGATTAAGTCTGTTGGTTCCTGCCATATGGCGATACCTATGTTTATATTACATGGCCCCGTTTGCTATTAACTTGTTTCAGTTCCTCTTTGGTCCAGATCTCAGGTTTTTGTGAGCCACACAGCTTCTTGGCCATTTATATAAATTTCTAGCATTTAATCTAATGCAATAGCATCAGGAGAGTGAGAAAACTGTTGCTGTTAGCAATCTAATTATCACTAGGTCAAAATTAAGACCCTAGTCTCACACACATCCTTCTCTGCTATCAGTTCTGTAAAAATGAACCACTATTCAAAAGCTGCTGAGCAGCAGAGAAGGCAGATAAAGAACATGCAGGTGAGATTTCTTCTCCTGAGATATAAGTTAACTTTTCTCAATGTCTCACATGACCTTGCTATTCACATGAGACTTGCAGGTGTAGTATCATCTTTTTGTCTCCCAATGCTCATACACAGCACCAACGGGCTCTCACAGACACTCTATAATGTGAACTATACGATAAGGTTGAAAAAGTGTGTAATTCTGGTAAATGGCACAGAAGTTGCTAGATAGGTTCCATCAGCCAGATACGCATTCTGTCACTATACTGCAGCTGTTCAGCTGGCTGATGGATAAATTCTCTCAGCTTCATTAGCCTTAAAGGAATTAACAATTCCCCAGATACTGATAAGAATAACAAGCTGTTTAGCTGTGTAGGAAAGAGCTAAAAATGAATGTACTATCCTTTCTGCATCCACAAAGATGGTGTAGAAGTTTTGAGTCATACATTTGACCAGGTGAGCTACAGCTGAGGGACATTAAGTGGTCTTGGTAGTACGCAAGTTATGAAGAATTCAGGAAAAAAAAAAAAAAGTCTTTTATCATGATGTATTATTTCAACAAATCTCCATGCACAGTATGGGTATATGCATGCTCTGAAAAGCCCTGGTATAAGTGTATAGCCTTTAAGTGCCAAGTCATCCTAATAGGAAGTACAAAGCCATCAATGGCATATCAACTGTGTGATCAATGGGTAGTATGGTGTGAAAAATTCTTTATGACATTGAAATCTCAAAAATCAGATCCAGCTACTGATATTCTAAATCCAAACATACTGGCTACAAACTGCTAACAGAAGGGGATTAGTCACCACCCTAATTTCTGTGGTCAGTGGCAGGTGGCAAATGGGTGGTCAGTGGCAGGTGGCAAATGGTTGCTTTGTTAGATATGAAGGGAAGTCAGCATTAGCTTCATGATGGTCACATTCTTATTTTAAATTCTTGAGCCACTGATTTATATTACTAAACTGATGCATAGTCTTTTTCCTATAGCTCTGGAAATTACCTCTTTTCTCAGACCAAGAACTGGTATGGAATGGTAGCTGCATCACCAATGCTTGCTTGATATGTTCATAATCATCTTCCTTTCAGAGAAGAGGAGAAGATTGTGCCCAGCAAGCATATATATTTTTGTTCCTAATGAGCAGTCAGAAACCATGCAAGCAGATCAACTCAGACATCCAGAAATGACCTGAGGAAAGAAAGATGATACATATAGCTTCAATATCTAGCAAGCAGAACCACCTCCCCCAAGTCGCTCTCATGCCATGATGGAAAAATTACTACTCAATGATCAGATAGGTATTATCAGATAGGTAAAAGTAAATATTTTAAGATACATAAAACTCAGGGGCACATGTTCCATGATACACTTGGAGATAACAGTCTTTGCTGCTTATTGCTTGAAACAGCATAAGTGGTACATAATGTGACTTATTTCTATGCTAGAAATTAGTATTTTGAAGAACTTGTGTCAGTGTCTTAGACGTTATGAAAGCTGTTTTCTTTAAAAATCACCCATGGTCTCAAAAAGAAAAAAGTATTTGTAAATAAAACACCAATTTTTTTTTCTTTATTTCCCCTAATAAACACAAGAGGAAACAAGTATGTTTCCTTTTTGGAGGAGCAGAGTAATATTTTTTCTGTATGTTCTGTATTTCCTATATTTATTACTGTTTCTATCCATTCACTTCTGACTAAACTACCACAAAATATATTTTTCTCCCTGTGTTAAGGATCATGACAAGAATCTTTAATTAATACCAAGTTGCTCTTGAAGCCAAAACCAGGGACATGTGATGTGGAACTTTGCATTCTTTGCAGTCTTGGGTGCCCAGTAGAAATTTAAATTCATGGCAGCAGGCTGTAATGCTGAAGCAAGAGAAACACAGTTTATTTGGGCTCTAGTCCTACTTGCTTTTGAAAAGCTCCGTATGTTCTTTACAGAAAAATGCATATTCTCTTTTAGAAAGAGTGAAGAATAGAGTTTTCAAGGCCAAGATCCTTGGTGCCACTTCAGAATGGCAGATATTTCAAGTCAATTCCCGGTTCTACAGCTCAGGAGGATATGAAGCAGCTTTGACACTTGTACATCAAAATCACAGGAAACCCATGCAAACACATACTCAGCAGAAACAAGAACGAACAGAAAATATTTTCAATGGTGATATAGAGATGCAAAATAAATTTACCTCCACATTTTAATCAAGCAACACATGGTAATATATAAACATTCTCAGTACAATTTATTCATGAGATAATACATGCAAAAGTATTCAGAACATAATGCAAAGAGTATCCAAGTTGTACACTTTTTTGAGAGACGTGGAAAAAAACAAGTGAACAATTTTATAAGTGGCACATTCAAGAGCTATAGAAGTCATATATTAAGTGCTTAAGCCAGCACTTAGTCCTCCTTGAGTCTGCCTCAGCTGGGGTATATCCACTGAATAATGTAAACACTGCAAGGATCTAGGTTTATTAGACTTCTAAATGGGAGCAACTAGTGAAATGGTACCTGTTCTCACATTGAAAGCAGCTGCAATGCAGGAGTGTTGCATACCCCATAGCTGCAGTGAAGTTAGTGGGCATGTTGCATGATTTTACTTTCCCCTCAACGTGCCATAATTTTAAGGTGTGCTCTTTAAGTTGTAGACCTGCCCTTATGTCTAATCCAGCCTGTCTTGTAAGCCAAGATATTTTAATCAATTTCTTTCAAATTGTTGAAATAAGAAGGTTCTTCCCTAGCTGATGTGAATACATGTCATGGTTTAACCCCACTCGGCACTAAGTACCATGCAGCTGTCACTCATCCCCACCTGCTCCCCTCTCGTGGGATGGGGAGGAGAATTGGGAAAAAAAGGTAAAACACATGGGTTAAGATAATAATTTATTAATTGAAATAGTTTAATAATTGAAATAACTATTATAATTATTATTAATAGTACATTAAAATAATAGCAAAGAAAAGGGAGACAGCAAAACCAGAGAGGAATACAACCCAAGAGAAACAAGTGATGCCCAATACAGTTGCTCACCACCTGACTGAAACCCACCCTGGCCTTGAGCAACTATTGGCCCCTCCTGGCCAGCTCCCCCTAGTTTAAACACGCACTATGACATTCTATGGTGTGGAATACACACTTTGACCAGTTTAGATCAGCTGTCCCAGCTGTGCTCCCTTCCAGCTTCTTGTGCAGCTCCTCACTGGCAGAGCATAGGACATTGAAAAGTCCTTGACTTAGGGTCAGCACTACTCAGCAGCAGCCAAAACATCAATATTAATGTGTTATCATTATTCTCATACCAAATCCAAAACACAGCAGAATACCAGCCACTAGGAACAAAATTAACTCTATCCCAGCTGTCGGAATTGCCGACACGGGGTCCCCCTGATCCAGGGATCACCTGGGAAGGCGTCGGGGTGTTGCACCGTGCTCAGGAATGAAGCAGACGGGACTTGCTGATGTTTTGGTGTTCTGGATAGTTTATTATCTTTATCAGTTCAGAGCTCTGGATGACAATTTCTCAGCACCTCAAGACCATGTGGCAGCAAGACCTCAAAATGCCCACTTCAAGGCCTTATACACAAGATATGCTGTCCAATTAACTACAACAATGTACCTAACACGTAGTTTATTATTCTTTTTCCACCTATTCCTACCTTTCTATCTATTCACGTAATATCTGCATTGCGGACGCTTTTGTCCAATAAAATTGTGTTCCCCACACAGCAGAAAATGGAGTAGGTAGAAGAAGGAAGAAGGAGGTAGGGACAACACCCAAAACCCGCCATCTTGGTCTCTCACCTACATCCATACTAAATCAAAGCCAAAATCTAAATTTTTCACCCTGTGACAAACTACAACTACATTACTACCTATTTTACACACTTGCTGATTCAAGCTCATCCAAAAGCTTTGGAAGCTTTCTCCATGGACAGAGGTTTAAAGTAGTGTTTTTTCTGGGGATCAGGACCCCTCAGGACAGGCAGAGAAACACTCCCTGTGTCCAGGATTCCCTCACCCAGCCAAAAGAAGAAGTATTCATAAGGCATATTTCTGTCTTTTGAAGTTAGCCCACTGTAAAGGGAACTTTGTTGTGTAGCTGGTGTCAAAACATACACATAGCTTTTGAGAAGACAATGAAATGTGTTTTGCTGGCAGAGTCATTCACAGTATCATCAACTCTGAGTGTTCTCTGTATCCTGCAAATACTGAGTCAGGAAAATGTCGCTTCAGCTGTGTTTACATCCATTTATGCTCATTTAAATAAATTGAAATAAAGGTGTAAAGCTTTCTAAAACGGTAGATTTAAGAAAAGGATGTACAGGCTAAAATGTTTCCTGAAACATATTTATTATTTTAATAAATGATGAATTTTTAATGCTTGATTATGCAGATCAAGCCATCACAAAAAGCATTAACATGTGAGTTGTGTAAATAACAAAAAATATAGAAATTTTGAATATCGATATTCACAAAAGAATTCTGATTAATTATTTCTGGAGTATTTGTCAAGTAATCAAAAAAAAATAAAGTTTCTCAATTCTCTTATGAATGTTCTGAAAAAGAAAAAAAAAATCACTCCCAACTTTTATTTTTTCACAGAATCACTGAATCAATTAGGTTGGAAAAGACCTCTTAGATCACTGAGTCCTACCTATGACCTAAGACCACCATGACAACAAACCATGTCACTGAGTGCCATGTCCAGTCTTTCCTTTAGCACCACTGGAAGACAGTGACTTTACAACCTCCCTGGGCAACCCATTCCAATATCTACCCAACCTTTTTGTGAAGAATTTTTTCCTGATGTCCAACCTAAACCTCCCCTGGTGCAGCTTGAGGCTGTGTCCTCTCGTCCTGTCACTTGGTACCTGGGAGATGAGGCTGGGCCTCCCTCACCCAGCTATAGCCCCCTTTCAGGCAGTTGAAGAGTGTGACAAAGTCTCCTCTGAGGATCCTCTTCTCCACACTGAAGACCCTCAGCTCCTCCAGCCACTCCTCACAGGACACAGGATCTGCTCTTTGTTCCACTTCAGTCACAGATCAAAAGATTACTTTCCATTTGACATCTCTGACTGAACACAACAACTACTGCTGAGATTTACTCAGGTGTGGCAGATTAAAATCAGCTGTGTAGGATCAGTCAAATGAAACAGACACTGCATTGCTACCTAGAGAGTAGATAGAAGGGTACACACTGTCTAGTTTGATAGAACCCTACCAAAAATGTGTGTCAAATAATAACAACAAAAACTTCAAAATAATTTGTAGATTAAATATTTAAACATTTGCTACAGAAAGAACCAGGAATATGCAATGTGTGTTGGAAAAAGATCTTGAAATCTGTTGAACTCATTAATTTGTCCAGCTAATTGATGTCCTATGAATGGTATTCACTACCACTGAGAATACAACTCTCATGTTACAAATGAAATGCAATTATAAGAGGTTTCCTTTTCCTTCATTTAGAAAAGCCTTCCAGTCTGTGCAACTTTTCCTTTTGCAATATTGAATATCATACTTTTGCTTTAAGCATAGGGTGGTGGATCTTCTTTGATTTTGTTATGTAAAAGAAAAACCCAAACCAATAACTATAGGGTCACATGCAAAGACCTCCCCAAACAAGATGTGGGACCTTATATATGTGTAAATGCAGGTCTGTTTGAACTGGACAGAGGTCTCTTGACGCATCTCTAAGCTCTAAGGTGCACTAAGGCAGAATTGCACTTTCTGCTGGTATCTCTCTGCATCTACCCTTGCCTAACGTGCCACTACACACACTGCAGGCCTGTTTAAAACCTGAAATGTTGCAAATTCTGTCCTAGCTTTAAAGTGATTTTTTTTTACAAAAGGTTTTGAATTATCATTTTTATTATGTGAACATGAAAAATGCCAAGTCTTATTGTATTAACATTTAGACCCGGGAGGCACATTCAGAATACAACTTTGCCTAACTTATCCACGTTTTTTATTCTGTGGTATATGCAGTCAATGTAGTTTCTGTTCCTAAGGATGCATGTGCAGGTGTGTGTGAGAGAATATGCCCTCTGATTCTTGAAAGGAGAGGAATCCATTTCCTTAAAACAGATTAAAACGAAAAAACCCACACTAACCTGTTAATAATACAAAGTCCAAAAGATGCAAGGGTAAGTGGCAGCTGTCTGTCACACTATACTTTTTGGGATGGCCATTCTTACACACCTATAACAAACTTTTTACTAGAGTTATTTCGGCAAGAATTTATTGGTTCAGTCTCAGCAGTGTATTTTGCACAAGCATTTCACATATCTATCCAACAGATTTCTAAGTTTTCCGTCACTGGAAGCAATGGTCTCTTTGCTCCCTTTTGCTTGTCTCTTTGGCATTGCCTGCCAAGGAGGGATTAGCGTCTAGAGCTAAAGGAGATGGTGGCATTACCACTTTCTCCTTAGGATATCACTGAGAAGGAAGGGTGAATTAGCAGCTTGCAAAATCCTTCCTTGGCTACTGACTATCCCAACCTCCTTTGCTCTATCCTGTTTCTTACCCATCTTTAAGGTTATGACAACTTCTTTGAATTCACCTCCTTCTTCTGCACTCACATTTCAGTTTTCCTTTCCTCTTCCCCCCATCTCCCTTTTGTGAGCAGGCTTTCTGCCACTTCATGTCCACAGCTTGGGATCCTGCCAAGACATCTGAGACAGCAAGTCTGGAAATAGCCTATAGAGCCCTGCTTTGCTAGACTGGAAACTTTTAAAAAATAGTCTGGAAAGACTTATACAATGGATTGGCAGCTGATTAACAGAAAAACACATCCAGGAGCCAAAATGAATTTTGAGTGCTGTGGAAGGATGCCAGCTTGACAGCTCTGCAACCCAAAGCTATTCACAAGACAGGTACAGGACAGGGACCAGCCCCATCAGCTTCTGCCACCCTCTCTGAGGAAATCTGATGACTGTGATGAGCAACAGTCAATGTCCCTGGATGCGATTTTTCATCATAGTAAGATCTGAGGGTTAAAGAGTAAAGGAAACAGTCTCATAAGCATTATATATGTCTCTTTGGGATTTTTCCTTCTCTGAAGTTAATGACAGCAGTTTGGATCTCATTAGCGTTTAGAGTATGTCAGACTCATAACACCACTCTGATGTTTTTAATTGCTCGGCAGAACATTTTTTCATCCAAAGAAAATAAAAGTCATGTGACAAAAATTTTCAAATCCATCTACCTTCAGGTATGTTGTCTGTTAAATAATACCCTGCTGAGATCAAAAGAATGGACAAGTGATCCCTGGATAGCAAACATATCTATGGCAAAAAAAGAGTGCATCATGTCATGAAGATATTTTCCACTTAGTTATTTTAATAACACAAAGCAAGTTAAGTCCAATGTTATTCTTAATATGTTACAAACTTTGGTGCTTTTTTGTTGCTCCTTGCGAACTCCTTTATTTTCAGCATTCAAAACAGAATATTACAAGCATTTTAATACCACCAGCAGTATGTTATCAACTATTATTGTATTTTATGCTCTTCTATATCCTCTAGTGACTATTTTGTTTGTTAAATTACAGTGATTCTAAATGTGTATTCTTTTGGAATAGCAGTAGGAATAATTGCTCTGATTTACATTACTCCAGCTCTGCATTTTTCTCTCAGTATTTTCAAGCAAAAACCCATTGGAAGCACTGAATCAACAACATCCTTCTTGTTTCTGTGTTGGTTTTGAAAATGCTAGCTTTTACTGAACTGAATGTTCATAGATTTAAAAATATATTAATAGGGAACTAAGTTAAAACACACTGAAGTTTTGTTGCCTACATGTGCCACATTCTTGGAGCTTTTGAAGGACCCAAAGCCTCAACCAGGTGTTTAAAGAATTACTTGAAGTTTTCAATTAGACTTTTTTCAGCAGAAAACTGGTTTCAATAAAAACAGTTCTTGTAAAACACTGACTAGTTTCTGTTAGCTTTATTTTTAACAACTGAGCTCTGAAAAGTAAAGCATTCTCTTTTTCAGGCAAAAATGTAAATACATTGACCCAAAGTAAACTGGGGTAAGCTACTGGGAAATATTCTTACCCCAAAACCAAGTAATCTATCAGATAAAAGTCAAAACCTCATTGACACAGATAGTGTAGCAAGTTATTGATCGTACTTTTCCATGAAAATATAATTAGAACTTACTAACTTTTCCTTATATTAAAAAAATGTATGTCTGTTGCTCCTTCTCATTTTTTCTTCCCTCCTCTTTAGATTTAAATGTTCCAAGCTGTATGTTATTTCACAAAAAAAATACTGTGGATAATATCTGACACTCCCACTGGCCTTGGGATGGTCAGTACAACAACTTGTGCTCTAATTATTGGAGGCAAAGTTGTACTTTCTACACTTATAACAATGCAAAACCACTTTTAAGATCACTTTTCTTTTCTTATTGTCCTATCTTCTCTGTGATTTTACGATCACAGGATAGGTCAGGTTGGATGGGACCACAGGAGGTCTCTAGTCCAAGCTTCTGCTCAAAGCAGGGTCATCTTGAGGTCAAATACAGATGCTTAAGGTTTTATCCAATTGTGTCTTCAACATCCCCTAGGCTGAACTTCTTCAAGTGTTGGACCACCCTCCTAGAAAAAAAATTTACATCTGCTCTGAACAGCTCTTGCTTCAATCTGTGCTCATGGAGTTCTGCCTTCCTGCCGTGCCTCAGTATGCCTCGCACCACGCTCCTGGTGACCTGCTGTTAGGAGCTGGGGTCTGCTCTTTGCTCTGGCCAAAGCCATCTCTTTTCCTCTATGGACAAGCTCAGCTTCCTCAGCCTCTCTTCACAGGACAAATGCTCCAGCATCCCAACATCTTCACAGCCTCATACTCAATGGCTCAATTTCTCAATAACTGTTTTGTATAAGGGGACCCAAAGATGGACCTGATACTCTAGAGAATGCTGAATAGAAGGATAATGCCTTTTCTCAGTGTACTGGCTCTGCTTCTGTTAAGATAGCCTGGGATGCTTTTTTCTGCCAAGTCACTGCTTTGTCATACTCATCTCGCTTCCCACCATGATCCCCAGGACTGCCTTTTGCTGATTTGCTCCCCAGTCATCACTCCCCAGCCTGTGTTATTGAAAGCGGGTCTGCCTTCCCAGAGACTAGGACTTGCATTTAGCCTTGTTGAACTTCTTGTATTGCCTACTGGCCATTTACACAAATTCGTATTCTTCTTCTTCTTACTTTTAGAAGGCTTATTAAAAAAATTCGCTTATTGTTAACTTGTGTATGATTCCTAAATAATCAGTACCTGTCAACACAGGCCAGCAGAGACACTTGGGATTCCAGGCTGGAGCAAGCTGAATGGTATCAACTGAATGCGTATGGCTGCTGTAAGGTGGGCATATGAAAATGCACTTCAGCCAAGGCTAAATATCCTTTTTTTGGACCAGAGGTATAATATGTTCAGGAACTATTATAGCCCTTAACAGATGTTTCATATGGTTGAGTTTGACCTACCAAGAGTTGACCCAATGACATGTCTGTGACTTAAACATGTCCATTATGTATGTCCTCGGCTTTGCCTTTCTGGGTTTTTTATTCAATGCCGTTTTTATTTCATGGATTCATTATGTTCTTGCAGGACTTAATGGCAACACTGGCTGCAGCTGAAAGCCATGCCTGTGACTGGTGGTGTAAATTCTGACAGGAACCAGGCTTTTCTGGAGTGCCATGTCAGTAAATCACTGGATCTAACACAGACAGTGCCTACAAAAGGTAGCACTAGCATTACTTCTTCCCTGCAGAAGGTCTTCCCACAACTAAAATCGTTCTCCCTCTGTTTCTCTCCAGCAGGCACGGCACTAATTTGCATAATGTCTCAAAGCATATTAACACACATATCGAGTCAACCTTCAGCTTCCCCATAATCCAATTGAACTGTTCTGTGCAAAGGAAGCTGCTGAGAACACCTGAAATGTGCTTATGGTCCTGATTACTGCTACCATCCGAAGTATTAGTGTACTCTCTCAAGATGTGAATGTTTGAATGTATAGTTACTGAAACAGATTTTCCAGGTATGACCTTCAATATAGTATTCTCCTAAGCAAACTTTCCCTTCCCTGGCTGAGTCTCTATGCAGCCAAGATCCTGGGAGTCACAGAATGAGCAAGAACATTCACCCAGGGGCTTTCTAGCTCTTCTTTGGTGTTCAGGGTGTTCAGATGAGACAAAAGATGTAAAGGTTGTATTATCCATGTTTAAGACCATTTCTGTCACTTTCTGTCCAATGTTGATAGATAAATGTCAGTAGTTCGGCTTTCCTTCTTTTAGCTGGAGCTAAAACTCTCTTTTACTTGTTTCTCTTGCACTCCTCTCTCCACTGTAATGGATTGATGATGAGGTTGTTCTGGAGACTGGTGGCTGGGAAGTCCCTAGAAAAGGAGAGTTAGACCTACTCATACTGAATGGAACTGGGAAAACCGGTCTGATTCTTGAGGTCTTTTTACTGCTAAGCTATTAAAATGGAACAAAGAAAAAGTAACACTAAGTTCTCACAGGGAAAAAAAGAATTCTAACACTTCAACACATCAAATATCTAGATAATATATTGCTGCTTCAAATTTGAAGGTGCTTTCTTCCCTTATGGTAGAAGGCACAACAAAATTCACTTTAGGAGTATGGATCATTCCATAAGGAATAGGAATGTAAGATCCATATTCAGGTATCTGTGCTTTTCAGGTTTGGGTAAGACAGAGAAGTAGTATTTAAAATTTAATTTGGAAAATATGTATTTTCCTGTCTTTAAACTTCTGTTGTGTTTTTTCTCATTTTAAAGGAGAGCAAAGTAAATTTTTTTGTAAATTTCTGGAAATACTAGAATAAGTATTTTCTTTTACTAAGACTTAATTAGATAATTTAATGCAACATTAACCTTACTATGAAGCTTTATAAAAATTTACATCTCGAATCAGCTTTCCTGTTCACATATATGCAAGTGCATCTAAACCAATAAAGCCTGATTCAGGAAATGATGGGCTTATTTGCATCCTGGCCAGAGCATCAATCAATAGCTTTCATTTTGTTTAAAGGCCAGGGGCCAAATTAGAGTTTAAAAAGTCTTTGTAAAACCTATGGGTAATTTTGAGATTGAATCTAATGAAAGATTAATGAATACAGCCATCCATTTCTAGCCCATCTATTTACATATGACTTCTACCTTAAGTCCTGCTGAGTGGCAATCAAAGTGAATCAGTCTGTTTCTGCAGATAGTGCTGACTAGCTAAGAATAGATCCTGCTACCATAGCAGTCTCTTCTTTTCTGTGCCTGTATCAAAAGTCTAGAAAGTCAGATATAAGAAGGAAAGGCAGGTGCATTCTGTGTTTATCACTCCTAAAATATTTACCAGAATTTCCTCTCTAAGTAATGGAATCATAGTAAATACTAAGTGTGGTAAATATCACCACACAATGTCTCCTACAAGCTACAGATATGTAGAAAAATTTCCATTGGTGAATGAGCACAATACTCTTTGAATCATAAATTTGTATTTCCAAACAAACTGCCGAGTATATTTGGTTACATGATCTGTTTTGCAGTGATTATCACTACATTGACTAATCTAAAGTTTTTATTTTATGTAATAAATACATCTAATTAATTTAACTTTTCAATATGATTTGATCTGCAGAACAAACACATATTTTCGCTACTGTTACTTTGTTTACTTTCATTAAACACTTGATTTGCTTTCTTTTTAAGGGAGACTAAATATTCCTGATCTGAAATTTTCATGTAAGAATAGCAGCTGAAGTTTTTGTTTGGTCTTTTTTTTCATATGAAATGAGTTATTTTGATGAAAGATTTTATCTCCCACACAAAAAGAATAAATTGTCTGTCTTCATCAAAATTGCAAGATGTTTCTCCTACTACTTAACTATACTTAAGCTTCATGAGAACCCACCCCTAAATTTCCTCTGAATTATTTTTTTATTGTGGGAATGTTACTTTGAGACTCAGAAATTGTAAGAATCTTTTATTTTCTAGTCTATTTTCTAAAATAGTGATGTAATATTTTAACATGATGAAAATGATTTTTTTAAGTAACCTTTCTTACAGATGCTCCTTTTCCTTGTACCTTCAGAATTTAAACTTTATATATAAAATCAACAAATGTTCAGAACACACTATTTTTTTCTCCCTTTCTCCAGATAATTAAATAATGCATATTTGCTTTGTCCTGATCTTCACCTAATATCTTAGTGTATCTGAACTATTTTCAGTCACTCCCTCTCTTTCAAGCCAGCTTCCAATCACTCATCATCTGTGAATCACCACTCCCGGGACTGGGAGATCCTGCTAGTTTTGCGTTTACAAGTCCTTTTATTGTTATTAGGTGCTAATCAGAGAAGTTACTGATATTGAAGAAGTGATTTTACAGAGTTCTGTTCATTCTACTGGGAATTAATTCATTCAACAAACTTAGGGATTAAATGTAAAAAGAATAAAATTTTCTCCCAGGTATCTTCTTGAATGTGATTAAAGATCTTGAAACAGTCAATAGAAAGCTTTACTCATGCTGTATGTACAGAAATGATAAGGAATATTCTACTGTATCTGAGTAGAAAGAGATTTAACTTGATTTAGACTTTTTTCTAATTGAAGAATGAGCAATAATAAATTTGTTTTTCCCTTGCTGTGAATGTTAATAGCTTAATTTTTAATGTTAGTTCTAAAAAATTTAAAGCATTTTATACCAGGCTCAAGAAAAAGTACACTTTAATTGAGATATAATATACAGATGGAGAAAAGCTACAACAGCAATGTACCAGTCCTAAAAATACAAAAGATTAGTGAAAAATGCAGAACCACATTCAAGTTAATATCCTGATTCAACTGGAATTTGAGTTAAGAGCACAAGGGAAGTAACCACCACAAAAATAGTCTGCATTAAGAATTACCACTGGCTCAAAGAGCTCTCCTCAGAGTTTCCCTCTCAAGGCTGCGCAGAGTCAGGTCCCTGGGCAAGGGAAAGACCTCACCATCCTGAGGGGAATCTGGGTGTGGTAGGGTAAGGTTGCACACAGGAACCCGTATGCAGTGACTGAAGAGGTGAAATTGGGCAGATTTTTAATGAGATAATCAGGGGACCAGAATTGGAACAGGTCACTAGGAGCTGCAGCAATGAGATGCATCATTCTGTGACTATCCACAAGGGGCCAAAAACCTATGGATTGATTCTGGCACTATAAAATTCTGTGCAGTACTGACTTGTGCAGCAAACAGGCAGCCAAGTCCCATGGGTTTCCATGGAAAAGCACCTCAGGATTTTTCCTTTGTGAAGAAACTGAATAAAACATATATGAAAGAATACAAATAAAGCGCAATGTCCTTTGATAAAAGTGGAGAAACTCTCAGTACAATCTTCCTTCTAGTAGCTCATTGCAGCCACTCCTATTTTCTGAGGGTAGATTTGGCTTCTTAGTGTGATTATATAAAATTCCTAGACCACTTTGTCATGACATGTAGATATTTATGTCAATAAGTTACGTACTTGAATTGTCTGAGGGAGCCACAAGGTCTAAAAAAAGCATGTTGTAAGAGGAAGTTTTAAAATCTGTGTGATTCTGATGTCCAAATTATGTTTGTTAAAGCACTAACTTGTTTTACTCCAAAGCTGAGAGACAGCTGCTTAATATGTGAAACAAAAGACACACAAATGCTCACCTCAAAAATGCACAAGCCCCTCACATTCATAAATTAAGCATGCCCAAAATATTGTTCACAAGAAAAGTTATGCTTGCCTGTGATCACAATTGTTTTCCCTGTGTAAGTAATTAAAAGCAATCGTATGCTCAATACCTCAAGCTCTTACTTGAGACCTTGTCATCTAGCAGAGATGACACAACACAAACAAAAAAGGCAGACATTTGACAAGATGATGTGCTGGAACCTTCTCTGCTCTTTCCAACTACATTAGATTATCTAAAAGAAGATATCATCCCACAAATGTCTTCTTGCAGTTCTCCTTACCTTTTGAAACTCTGACATTGCTGTGCTAGGATTACCTCCCTCATACATGGAACCCATTCACTTTATCCAGGAAATGAAGACTGGTGAATAAATACACAGACTTTAAGTGACAGAGAATTTCTGCAATTAATTTTGAATAAGAGCAGAAATATTTTAAATCCTCTTAGAAAATTGTCTTGAAAAGCAAGCAACAAACTCAGTCAAAAGCTTTTCATGTCCTTTTACCCTTTTCTTTCAGATATTACCATTTACCTCCAGATATTACATCATTTACCTCCAGACAAGACATTTTTCACCTAAGTGATTCCAATAACTGAAATAAATAAGGTTTATGAAGATGATATTCTGTGAACCACGTAAATGAACTTATCCAAACTCAGAGCTCCACCGTGTAGATATAAATATCTGACCTTATTCTCTCATGGACTTTTTTTAATCTGTAGAGAAAAAAATATACTTCCTACATACTATTCATCTCATGTCAAAGTAGGCAACCAAAATAAATCAAATTAATTGGACTCTAAATTGTCATTTTTATCAATGATATAAAGGGGTGTTAGGGAGACATCTCAGATGTAGAATGCTACAAAGTAGATATTTAAAGTTAGGTGAAATGAATCTCATCTCATCAGAAAATGAGTCCTATAAAAAGTGGCTGTTTAAGAGCCAGTCTTTAGAAGGGGTTGTGACACCCAATATTTTACTATCTGATTTAATTTGATGAACCAATTATAACTTTACAGACTTCTGCAGTTCCTCTTTCAATTGTCAGTTCTAAAAAGCTTTTGTATTATAATTTATTTGCTAATCCAATAAAAATTATTGCACTTTGATCCCTGTCCTCTTCTCCTCTCCTCTTCTGTAACTGAAAAGCTTCTGCTCTTTATTTCTTTTGGTCCTGCTGATTATATTAGCTTTTATCTTAGAGAATTCTGAAGTTGCTACATCAACATATGTGAAAAGTCATAAAAATTTAGGGAAGAAAAAAACCCAAATGGATTTCTTAATAATTTTTAAAATGCTGCTAAATTTACAATCTTTAGTTTAAAAAGAGAAGATCTTTTTTAGAAAGTTATTAAATTATATGCCCTATTGTCCTGGTTTCAGCCCAAATCCGTGAGATGGGGCACAGCTAAGTTCATTATGTTACTCAATACCACCTTACATCATTGCCGGGGTGGGGGAAGAAGGACTTTCCGTTCTGGTGAGAGAAATCGTGGCATGGTGGAGAAGAGCTGGTCAGTATCTGTCTCCGCTTTCTATGTAAATCGTTCCTCTGTCTTATACCTTTTGTTATTAATATTGTTGCAGTTACAGTTAGTTTTCTTATCTCATTTCTGTTTCCAGTAAATTGTTCTTATCTCAACCTGTGAGTTGCAGCTTTTGTGCCTCCAATTCTCAACTCCATCCTCAGAGCAGGAAGAGGGAGGGCAGGTGGGGGAAACGAGCTAGTGAGCAGCATCTGCTTTGGGCCTGAATTGGGAAGTACTAATCCTAAACCATGGCAATGCGAATGTCATTTCATTTCAAACAACTAAAAGATATATTCATACAAATGAGTTAGTTAAAATGAATTGTGGCTCTAATTTATTTTTCTACTCCTCTCTAGCTCTGTCTCTGTATTGACAATAGTTGCTATTGGAGCTGAAATATCTCTGCAAAAGGGTTAGCAATACCATTGAACAGCTATGTTTGACCCAGAGCAGTTCTTATTTCTATAGCTCTGGCAATTTTACCTGGAAATAAATGTGGAGTGGACAATGATGGGCAGGGTCTTTTAAAGTTGGTTTTCGTACTGAAGACAAAATGTAGTTTAATGGTGTTATGCTATTGTCTAGAGTCTCTCTGCAGTGAGTAAATGGAAATGTCCTCAGATGATAAATAATTTCAACTATTTTAGGCACTCACAATAGCATGAGATGAGAAGGGCATGATCCAAAGATAGCTGGTTTTTTTAATTAGGAAGACGTCTAGACAATCTTGCTACAAGTTGCAGTTTTGAAAAGCTGAATTTGAGAGAGATAACCTTATTACAAATCTTTTAGGGTTAATTTGGGTATGCAGATTTAAATACCCTTGTGAACATATAAAAAAGTAGGTGTACAGTAAGAGTTTGTTTGTCTGGTTGAAAAAGGAATTTAGCAGTGCCTGGTGAGTCAGGCACATACTGCCAGAAACTAGCATAGCAATTATTTATGTATTTATTTTTTTTTCTTAGACAAATGAAAACAGGTAACTGTGCGAAGAATTAGTAGATGAACACCAAAGCCTTTTGGAAGACAATTGGTATTTTTTACTCTTTAATTTAACAATAAATTAACCTTGTGGGACCTCTATCAAGACCAGGGCTGGACTTTTCTGATTTTTCAGAGGAAATACAACTCGTGCATAGGGAGGTAGTCTGTGACACAAACACACACACTCAGCTTTGCAGGCTTCTGGCCTAGGTACCAAGGCAGGAGAGGCCTGTGCCCTGCTCCCAGCAATGCAGGCAGATTAATACTCTGAACTTCACTGAAAGAACCTGCTGTGGTCAGGGGCTCCTACTGTTGACCTAGTATATCTCTACAAGTCAATGTCCCTTGTGATGCTTTCACCTCTTAATTTACTGCCCCTCCAAATGTGTGACTGTAGTTTTCCAAATATTTTGTGTATGTTTTTATTATAATAACTAAAAACAGCTACCCTGGACCCCCTAGAGGAGGCCAATGATATACCTACTGTACTTAGGCACATAACTTTCACAGGAAAGGGTAAACACTGCACATTTCTAAAGGTTCTGAATTTGCTGCCCCAGCAGGAACTTCTGGAATCTGCAAAGTTCTGTCCCAGACAGCCAGAACTGCAGCTGGGAACACCTTTGTAACATCAGCTCCACTACTTTACCTTTCTCAAAACCATGTCCCCACTGATTTCATGAAATGGTAATTCCCAGTGTGGCTTATGACAACTGAGTTCCAGTTTCCCTCCCAGATATTTCATCTTTTGTGGGAAATATTCTCAGGGAGAGTTTTACTGCTGTACCATCAGAGATATAAAACTGGACTGGTTTAATTTGTATTAACACCACTGCATTACTCCTTTGAAGACATCCTTAGTTATTTTAGAGACTGTGCTCTCTCACCAAGCGAGCACATGAAACTAGATCTTCCACCTGATGGAAACAGGAATATATTTTCTATTTTGCTGCCTCAAAAATATTAAACATTATCCTTCTACAACCAACATGTATCCATAAACAGTGACTGACTAAATATAGAGTCTGGGAACATTTGAGATATTTTTGTGTTTGTCACGGAGTTCATGGGACCAAAGCCAATTGTTGTCTGCATGGATATACATCTCAGTGACTCTAGGTAACTTCATTAAGAGTTCAGACTAGAAACCTCACCTCTGATGGGAGATCAGAACCTGCAGAACCAACCTGGAAATGCTTTGAATATCAGTAAAATCAGAGTACACGGCTTTTCTAAAAATCTCATACATTTGAGTGAAAAAGTTTTAGAAAAATTAAATTCACATCTAGAGGCAGAAAAAAATAACACAATGGCAATTTCCTTCCAACTTTGAGACAACAGATATTTGCTGTTTAGCTTGGGGCACCCATGGGTATCTCCATGGTGAGAGGCCTGCTTGGCTCCAGCAGCCTGTATGTGAGGCAGCTCACTCTGAGCTACTGCAGTTTTTAGCAGACACTAAAGGCAAGTCATTGACTATTTTGGACTCTCAGAAGCCAATAGAGCAGAGTGTCAGGCAGATATTAGAGGTAACTAAGCTAGGCCTTGATTGTACAGATAAAGTGAGAGCTTTTTTGCCATTACAGATGTTTAGCATTCCACCAATTTTTTTTAAGATGTAATTTTGCAAGTCCGTTGGTGCCCCACAAACAAAATTCTCCATATTTTTTCTTTTCATTACAATTACTCGTTCCTTATCTGTAAAAGTCAATAGAGTTGAAAGGAAGAAATGTACCATGAAATAGTTCTATTTTTCAAAGCCAGTGATGGTCCTATTACATTTACCTTGTGGTAGTTTTACATTTAGTTAACAATATTTCAGTGAACATAGATATTTATTGTCCCTTGAAGAAAATATTGTCCTCAGGTTTGCCTTGGTCAGTAGCTTGTCTTATAGACAATCTAAAGATCTCACAAAAAGTAGATCTCTGGTTATTATTTACATGTGCACAACTCATAGAAATACATATTCATTAAAGTGATAAGTTCTCTCATATACAATAAATTACATTTGTAACAGAGTCGCTTTTTACTAATTCAGATGTTTACCCATATCAGTTTTCTCAAATACTTGATGTTCCACACTTCCAACTTGAGTGATTAAGGCTTGATCTCACTAGAAAAAATTGCAGAAACACTCATGAATGTTCACAGCTGCGATATTCTGATTTACAACAGACCAAAGGAAATCAGTTTCATCTCCTTTCTGATCAGTCATAATGTCAGATATGTTTTCTCTTATTCACCTCCAAAAAGTATTCTCAATCCTAGATAATTTATCATGAATTTCCAAAATTTGATTTTAATACTCTAGGTGTTTGCAACTTACTATAGCAACTGTTAAAGCTGGTGGATGAATAAATAAGGTCTTGCACCTGTGTGCAGGAATGGCTATACAGCCTTCTGTGAGTGACTATGGGTCTTGACTGCATAAGAGCAGTAACTGGGTTTTTTCATTTTTTCTTCTCCTTATAGTTTGGATGGGTTCAGAGCAGCAATAAAAGATATTAGTTACACACTGAGCAACTAGTTGCTATGGGCAATCTATTAGCCCATTACTGTAAACTCAAAACTCTTATATTAGGACTTGAAATATATTTAAGTAATCAATGTCATTAAAAATACTGAAATTGTCTATACAATATTTTCAGAAGATTGTTACTGTTTCAACTTTTCATTGAGAAACATGAGTGACTTCCCTAGAGAGACTTCAAAGATTAAAATAAATTTTTGAAATGTAAACCCCATGATAATAACTTCTAAGTGGCAGTGCTGACTGCTGCGAGCTATGAGTCTGCATATGGATACTTGAAATTACATCCTACATCAAAGAAGATTACACGATGCATAATGGTGTTTAATGTTAAAAGGCGATCTCCTTTAGAGCCTTAGAGCTGCTGTAAAGGCACAAAAGCTCAAAGAAATTCACATGTTTCAGGGAGAATAAAATGTAGAGTGATTTCTTAATGTAGAACATAAACAGCAGAGTCACATCAGCTGTTTTCTGCAGCAGGGAAACTTTCACTTTCTTGTAATACTGACTTTTCCAAACTTGCTGAGAGTGAAAGTTAGTATTTGTATATTCTTCTTGTGAAACTGAGAAGTCCAGCCATCAGGAGTAACAATTTCTTATTTTGCTTTTGAAATATACTCTGACATTTCAAAATCAGAGCCTAGCTGAAGAAACTTATGTTGAAAACCTATTCCACAGGCAACAGCTGAATTTTATTCATGGACTTGATCTGACTGTTTTTATTTAGACAGCTTGTCCCATTTGTCTCATCTGAAACAGGACAGATTGTTTTAAATAAAAGTAATGGAGAATAAATGGAGTTAAAGGCTTCTGAGCAAAGCTCTGCCCTCAGAGAATTATTAGGTTAGTTCTCCTGAGGAACAAGGCTAAAGAAGAAAGGAAATTTGGCAGTTCCTCACAGAAACACTATTAAGATCACAATCACAAGCTCTTCTTATGCAAGAGATCAGCTTGACTAAATCTTCTGCTCTTCATTAACCTCAAACACAAAAAGGAAGCATGAAGAAATTAAAACTAGGTCAGTATATCAGGCACAAGGATAAAAGAACAGTGTAAGTATGTATGGAAGAAATTAGAAAAGCCAAGCTGTGAAGTGTGGTGCAATCAGAAAAGACCACAAAGAGGAAAAAGAAAACATCTGTAAATACATTACTAGCATGTGGAAAATCTAGTGGAGAGCTGATACAGTAGTAAGTGGGAGGAAACTGTAGTCACAGATGTCACCAGAAGGGCAAGAACAGTTTTGTGTTGTTCCATTTTGTTGAGGCTCTAGCTGCAGTAAAATTGCTAATGTGCAGCACTGGTTTAATGATACTGAGGGTTCATAACGCTGTACTCAGATGAGCGTGGCAGGAAGAGAGCAAAACAATCCCTCTGCTTGTCAGTCCCTGCCTCTGTTCCAGGTCACTGTCCTTGCAGTAGAACAAGAAAAAAGCAGCTTCAGCTGCTTCAGTTAATGGTTTGACATCTTACTGCAAATGAATCCTCACATCTAGTTAACTGAAATGTTTGGGATATGAAGATAGAGTAAATACTGGAGAAGCCCTGAGTCCTTACATCTCTCTATTTAATTCTTTTGAAGACACTGCAAATAGCCCTATCAACCATCTTAGAGAAACAAGTTGTTTTCTGTTCTCTTTGAGAGCTCAGAGAAAGGCATGAGAACTCAAATTACTAGCAAGGGTAAATATAATGCCTAGTTTAATAAATAGGAAGGCAATAGGGGAGTAGAGGAAAAGAGAGAGACAGAGAAAGAGGAGATAGAACAAGAGAAAAACAGAAACAGAGAATTACAGACCAACCAGCTGAACTTAAGTTCCTGGAAAAACACAGGGACAAATAATCAAACTGTCTGCAAGCACCTTGAAGATAACATGTGAGATGAACAATAGCTAACAGGGATTGTCAAGTACAAATTGTGTCAAATCAATCTAATTTTCTTCTAGGAGAAAGTAACAGATTTTGTAGAGAAGGAAAGAGAAAATGTAATGTATCTTGACTCTGATATAGCTTTTGATTCTCATGTGGCATTGTCATTAACGAGTTAGGAAAAATGGGTCTGGAGGCAAATTTTATAGACTGATGGCAAAAAAAAAAAAAGAAAACTACAACTTTAGTTGATATTAATCTACAGTCAAACGGGAAAATGCACATATTGAACTGGGATCTTTGGAAGGGTCTCCTTCATCCAGAAATGTTTGCTGTCTTCAATTGTATATGAACTAGTATGAGGTAGAACTATTAACTGCCAAATAATACATATGGAACAGGTGGTGTAGTGCTGATTCCTTGAGGAAAGACCCAGGCAGATGGATCAAAAGCTGAACACAAATTAGTAAGAGTGTGCTATTGTGAAAAACTCAGATTTAATGCTGGGATTTAAAAACAGGAGGAGACGTTGCAAAGCATGAATTAGTCTATCCTGTGTGATTAGCTCTGGCTAGAAGTAGTTGGATTAATATAGCTGGTCTGAGGTACTTGAGATGGATTTGTGACATTTTTAGAGGCAAGCAGCAGGGTTCACTACAAGGTATAGCCTGCCAGGGAACACTGAAGGAAACAAGGTTGCTCAAAAAGGCTCAAGGGGATGTGATAATAATCCTCAAATATCAAAAGATGTTGAAAAGAAAAAATAAATATTTTTTTTCTTCTTGCCCAGTGTTGAGAAAATTTTAGGTAGTGGGTTTGCAGCAGTATAAATCTAATACAAGTCCTGGGAAGAAAGTTAGTCTCAGAGACAGTTAGCTGCTCTAGTAGATTGTGAGGAGGATGCACAATCAGCCTTATTTGTAAGAATGTCAGCAGTGACGTAGTTTACTAGGTCCCACCTTGGACTAGATGACCTCTGTCCTTTCCACATCTTTTTCTTCATGAGGAGAGTACTTCTGAAGTGGGGCTGAGAGCCAAAACAAATCAGGGGGAAGCTGAACAAGAGATGTAGAGAGGTTTCTCTATGTTACAAGTTTCTACAAAAGAACAGAATGGGAAAATCAGACTATGGGCTGGGATAAACATAGGCAGTGTGCACTGACAGTGACAGGGAATTACAGACCAAAAGTTTCAGTATTTTTTTAATAATATAAATATAAATATAAATATAAATATAAATATAAATATAAATATATACCAGGTATCTCTATTGACATATAAAATAATCTTAAGGCCATACATTTTAATTCTACATTGCTATATGCCAATAAATTAGAAAAAAAATTCTTTTTGAAATGCATTTATTTATATTTATATATGTGCAATACATTTCATGTATTTTTTTTTGATAAATTACTTTTTGTAACAAGGGTGGTAGCAGTGAAAAACATGAAGACACAGCTAGAAAAACCTTTTTTCTCAGATATGTGAGTGTAAGACCCTCTAAATTTAGTAGTAGTTGAAGCAAAATTTAGGAAGAGCATTCTATAAAATAAGGCTTGTGCATTTTGTTTAGCACCGTTTTTAATTTTGAATATTGTCTTTTTGTCTTAAAGAAATAATAATGTTTTGTTGTCAAAAGTTAAGTTTTAAGTCTTTATACCAACTGTTTTAAAAGTGACTGAAGTATCTGAATATATATGCTTGCACTGTCCAGTCTTAAGACACTTTAGTAAAAGCTATTTCTGAACAGCATTTATTCCTTAGATTTTTAATGATCAGAGCCAAGGTGCTGCTATCACCATAATGTCTACAGCTTACACACTAAGATGTTAACTTCAGATGTAAAACTCTGTTAAAAAGGCTGTCCAAAGCCATCTTTTGATAAATTTCACTGCTGGTTTAAGAAACATCTCAGTCTTCAAGGTTATAGTACTTTCCATTTGTAACAATTCAATACTGGGACAGAGGTGAAATAATTTCGTCTTGCTGACAATCCTATCAGCAGTACCTTTTAACAACTAGTTTATTTAAGATAACAGAAATTTCACTGAACTTTTGCTGACAATGAATATACCTTGTGATCTACTGTATCCTTTCCTACACAGAAAACTGAACTGTAACCAGAAAATATCACACTATATTCTGCAATTTTCATTTTTCCTTACCTGTCATTTTTTTAATGTAAACTTTTAAGAGAAATCCCAGGGTGGATGTGCTAAAACTGCACATCTCTGGTGGATATTGGACACAGGTGTTGCATTTAAACTTCCTAATCTCTCCACTGAAAGTAAATTTATAGGTTTTCCCCTTTCCCAGAAGCTAAACTTCAAATTCCATATTCAGCAACAACCTGTATATTGAAATGCTGGGAAGATGCATATGGCTTTAACATCGGTGACTACCAGGCCATACAGATTCAGTTCACTGAGTACTTGGTAGGTTGGTTGGGCGGTAAAAGCTGACTTCCGTACTTTGCCACACAAGTGTGTTGAAGATAAAACTTTTTGCAAGGTCACTCAGGTGCTGTGTGTTGGAAAGGAGAACAGATACCAAATGAAGCATTTTAACATGTTATAAAGTATTGGCCAGAGTCCAAACGTTTTGTAGTAGACTATGTCCTAACATGGAAACTTGAAAGGTGTAATTTTCCTGCTTGACAGTAATGCTGACTCACTGGGTTGGTCTAAACAAGTCATTTAAGCTTCTTTGACGCTCAGTTTTGCTGTCTGTAAGACAAAGGTTGTGGTGTCTTGTAACAGAAATTGAGAGGAACAGAGTAATGAAAGCACTCTTTCAGCAGAAATGGAGTAACTATTAATTATCTAACTGACATTATATATGAACATTGAATATGTACCATCATCTGTTTTCTAGGACAACTACAACACTTCTTTTTGGTTTCTCTTCTTTCAAGACTGCATCATTATAGTCTATGAAAGCAAACATTTAAAGATATTGGTATCAAGCCAGGAGGATCTGACTGAGCTCTAACATATTAAAGTTGACAGAGGTACAAACTGATGTTGAAAGACTTCAAACACATAAACTATAGAATAAATTGCTGACTGTTCTTGTGATGCTTCCTGCCGTTACATTTTTTTTGCTCCCCTTACAAAATAAAATTTGTCATTCCTACATTTATTTCTCTCCAGGGAATGCAATGAGGTTTGGTGTGAAAAACACATTAAATCCAGTGTAAGGCATTTCCAATACAATATTGCAAACACTATGGCCACACTACAACTCTGATTTAGTATATCAATCTAGCAATTCAGGTTTCATCTTGAATTCTTGACAGACGGACTTTTTGCTGCATCAGGTATTCTCCACTTCTAAGTATAAATCACATATTACAACTTTTGCCTAATGTAATTGCAAGGCTGCCACACGCCAGCCTTATTTTAGTCTATTCTTATATTAGGAAGTGATTTAGTAATACATAAATCTAGTAACCAGATAGATCTAATAGGTATTTAATCATGTCACACCAGAGAAAGGTAGTCAGGTCCAGTCAGGTCAGGAAAGGTTACAGAGACATATTAAAATTAAATAAAAAAGGGTCAGTTTCTTGCCACATGCATTTTGTCACTGTTTATAGCTCACTGAAGACAAAGGTCACTTCCAAGTTTTATGCTATCTAGTTACTTATACAGGATCTTATTTTATCTCTATTGAGATAAAGTGAATTGGGCATTTTGCCTCAGCATTGTTCTTTTCTTTTTATTCTGTCACATGCATTTGTAGTATGTTGAAAAATACGGCCAGAACAGAAGTCACTGTAGTCTGGAAAGCCCTTGCTCAGTCACTTACCATACTAAGGGGCATGCCAATCTGACCTGAAAGTTCTCCAAATGCTTTGTACATGCCTGAGATGACTCTGTAGTAAGCAGCTATGTTTCTATTTCTTGCCTGCATGTGATTAGGGCCCAGAAATGAAGCGGAGTGGCAGGCAGGTTCCCAGCTAGGGGTTCCTGAGTTCAGAGCAGACCTGGCACACTGACCGCAGGTAGGTGTGGCTGCACAGCCAGGCACACCAGGAACACATCAACGGGATTGTCTATTGTCTGGTGCAAAACTCACAAAATAGTAAAGTATCAGCTACAAGAGTAATTTGCCTTCCACACAGCGAAGGAGTGCCTCAGGAGGAGTGCAATGTCAAGTGGTGATAATGACCTTACCTAAGGCTTACAGCATCTTAGTCTCCCTGGTAATTTGTGTTTTGCCATCACAAGATAGGTTCCCCAATGTCTGCTAATCCACCTGTGACATGCTAAGTTAAGTCTTCATGTTTTAGTATCTTTACAGGGATAATGTACAATTCTGGATGAAGCTGATAAGAGCCAGAACTGGGTTAAGGAGCCCATACATCATGGCAAGTGGAAAGAGATAGAAAATGAGCTCTTAAGTGTACACACTGAGCTTCCTTATTCTTATGCATTCCAGTTATCAAGCCTGGAAGAGAGGGTGAGATATGCAGGATTGTATCTGATTGCTTGCAAGTTTGTCACATATATCCTAAGAATTGAGCCCTAGGGTAAAAAGTTACTGGGTTCTGCACAAGAAATGAAAAAGAAAACAAGAGAAAAACTGTAAGTTTTCTTTGTGAATATAGATGAATATATAGGAGGCCAAGGGAATATAGTATTTACTATTGACTGTTTAGGACACAACAAAAATTAAACTGGGAATTATTTAATAGCTGTGAGACATGCAATAAAATATTTGTCAAACAAAAGTGAATGTCATTTTTATGAAGATATAAGTTTTTCCATGATATATCATATTTCACTAGCTTATTATTTTGCCTTTGTGAACACATCTTCACAATAAAGTAGATTTTTTCTCCTTTTTTAATATTTTTTTATTACGATTCATCATGAAATACCTAGAGAGAGAAACTTCAAAGATTAAAAGCAGGCTTACTTTAAATACTGTAAAAAAATATTGAATAATATTTCTGGTTTACGTATTTATATATTTTTGATATATGAAAATTTGTTCAGGTTTATTATCCAGTAATAAAAGTCAAATAATTCAAAAGGGGGATATAATCTTTCTTTATTGACCTAACAAACTTCACATACTGTCCATGGCTGTACCTGCAGTATAATCTAGACATAGACAAAGGAGATTTGCCATCATTGGTGACTCTTGGTAACAATACAGCCTTTGCTGGGGTAGCTCATCCCACTTTTTAGTTTGTGTCACTTCTTCAGAGGTTGTTTAAAAAGTCTTCCCTATTAATAGCTCTTTCACATGCAGATGGTTGTACAGCTACAGGATGGGCTACATCTGCCCAGATGAAAGTGTCCTGGAAAAGAAGGGGTGGGGGTAATATAATTTTTTTTTTTTCCTGCTGTACAATATTTAGTATCCTTTTCTTGTGTGTTGGAAGTGCAGGTGGTAGCAAGTAGATGGGAACGAGGAGCTGAGCTGCTGTGTGGATGAAGCATCCCCAATGCTGAGGCAGACCCACGTGCCACTGTTTCTGTGATTGGAGATGCAGCTCAATGAGTATTGCCCTTAATGGCATGGCTGGGTTTGTGTTAATAGATGAAATTACCTCTGAAAAAGACTTTCCAAGCACCTTTCCTTTGGTGGGGTTATTTTGAAACTCTTTGTTTTAAAATATTTAGTTTATAGTGCAACAGAGCCTACCAACGCAGACAGGAAAGGCAGAAATCAGTAGGTAGGGTCAGTTTTGGGGTGACTTTCTGATGAAGAGAAAAAGTTTATTTGAGTTACATCCAGAAATGCAAACTAGAATTAATTCCTATCCAAACCAGGCTGGCTTTGTACTTTACACCTTAAATTCTGGAATCAGGACTTCTTGTGGAAAACAAGTAAGACTGGTTCTTGAACTTCAGTCACATAGGAATTTCACAGGTGATCACTGATATATTCTAGCACCTGTGCATACCGAGAATCATTCTGATTCCACAGTAGGATAAATTTGCCCCTAATTATGTATATTTTCCTACAGAAGCTAAAGGAAAAAAGTCCATCTTATAAAGCAATTTGATGCTGAGCTTTATTAAGTACTAAGACATTCTGATGCTTTCTTTCATCTCCTTTTCTTTCATAGGCGTGTAAGAAACACAAATGCATGCAAACATGCTGGCAGAGGATAATGAAGACCATGGAAAGAAGAAACAGGAGAATGAGGTGAAAAAACCCAAATAATGCTTTTCTGGAGATCTCCCAGGAGATATTCAGATCATTTTAGCTGTGCTGAGACACTAATCTTAAGGATTCTCCAGGTGAGCTCTGACTGTTTTGGAGATTGCTCTTGCCAGTTGACATCCTGCTGTTCTTCTTGGGGAGCCTCTTGCCACAGATAGCATAGCTGGCAGAAAGGACCATATGCCCAGGCCTCAGCACCAGGCTTGTGCTTGCAGCAGCTGAGCTGTGCAGCAGCTGTAGGGAAGCTAGTGTGTGCTGGCTGCTGACAGGTACAGCCAGCTCAGTGAGACTGGCAGAGAGGCAGGTGGATGGCAGGGTGTCAATAAGTACCCAAAGAGCCCTGGAAGTACTCACATGATTCCATCTGGAGGAACCTCAATATAACTTAATTTTAGGCCTATTCAACCATATTAAAGAGATCGTTACTAATTTCATTAAAGCAGAATATAAATTCTACATATTACTTTTCTGTTGGTTTAATTTCCCGCCTCATTCCTTTACTTGCTTTCATCGGTACTTTGATTCTACTCCTATCACCTTTCTTCCTGCTAAGTGTTCCTTCCTTTTTGTAAATTATTTTTGTGCCTATCCAAGAGATTTAACACATAATATCCATCTTCACATGAGGTGGGTTTTTAAGTACAAGTGCTGTGAATGTAAAGGGGACAGATGCCACACCAGTCTACGTGACAAGGAAAAAAAAGCCTACAGAAAATATCTGTGTTTGCCATGGAAAGATTCATAGCTACTTTAAGACGACTGGTTCAGTCAGCATATCTCAGCAGACTTGGGCTATTTCAGTTCACTGTTTGCATATTTTATATCAAGTGACCTGCCAAATGTCATGAAGAGGTGAACAGGGAATAGAGAAATCAGTCAAGGTGATGGATGAGATACAGACTTGATTGTTTATTCAAATCATTCCCACAACGATTGAGTCTTACTGATTACAGACAGCATTTTGTCACAATCATTAGGAGAGGGCAAAGGTGACAGGAATTTAATGGCCAAATTACAACTATTGAACGGTTCAGAGTATGACAATATTTGAAACTATGAAGCAGAAGACTTTTACCAGTGATCAGCAACATTAAGAACTCCTTTCTCCAAACTATCATTTTCTCTGTTTTGGTTGCTTGTTTGTTTGTTTGTTTTTCTCTTCAAAGTACATATCATCTCCAAATATATTCCAGAGCATTTCTTCAGGAGCTCCCAATTTCGCTCCAGGACCTTTCTCTTAAAAGAAACAAGGATTCTCACAATTCCCTCCCACGCCCCTTTAAATATTTGAACAAATACTTCAAATATATCATTGCACCCTCCCTTCTTTCCTTTTTATGTTGGCCATGATATTGGTGTGAGGGAAGCAGCAAGGAGAAGACAGTAGGGCAGGGTGACCCTACAAGGTGACATGCTGCAGCCTGAGTCCACACTGCCTTTGCTTTCAGAGGGGATAAGTTTTATACAAAGACTCCAACACATTTATACAAAATCACAGGTTTCTTTTCCACCTTTAAGAACACTGCCATTGTGTTTGACTTGAAGAGAGAGGAGAGTGTGAGGGCACAGGGACTGTGAAAAGAACGCCTTTTTCCAAGTACCCTAGGTTTTGTCCTTTCTTTTTACTCCAGAAACACCGTTGTTTAGGTCAGTGTTGTATTAAGCATATTGATATATCTCTTGTAGGATGATAACTAGCTCATACTTGCATTCCTAATCCAAAAAAGGGTATAGCCCATTATACAAAACAATACAAATCCTTCTTGCCTGGTAAGAATTCATATATTTAAAAAATAACATTTCACCTTTTTTGAAAGAAAATGTCAGTCTGGTCCACAGACTCTTTCGACAGCATCAGACTGTAAGCAGCTCAAAGGTATTGAAATGGCATCATCCATTAGACATTGATTAACATGAAATGTAGCTGAGAATTAAAAAAAAATATTTTTGTCATATGATAAAATAATGGAATAAGTGCAGCCTAATTAATTTCATGGAAATTAGTGAGATTTAGTTAAGAATTTAAAAGACTATAACATGAGAAAGACCTCAAAACATATTAATGAACTTCTTACTTTAAGATCTTGTGGTGAAAAAATCAAAGAAAATGTTTATGCAGAATAAAAATAAAGCAAGAGAAGGAGAACAATTTTTAACAATTTCTAGATATGTTCAGTCTCATTAAGAAACAGATATATGAGTAGATCAGACTAGATGGTAGACTGAAATATTATTTAAAAATTTCTCATTATAAATAATTTATAGAAAAATTCTCTTTGTATCATCTTTTAAAGTGGTTCTAGTTAACATTTATTTTTGATTAAACAAGGGCAGTTACTCTCCTGAGTTCACTTTGATGGCAGGTGTTTATTGTGAGGCAGGCTGAATTTGGACTGCTAACTTGGATTTTCTGCTATGATCCATGAATTCAAAATTTGAGACCAAATGTTTAAAAGGATGTACTTGTGTATATTAGTTGACCACAGAATCACTGGGAGTTGCTGGCTTTGTGCAACTGGAAAACAGATGACATCAGGGTCCGTAAGCTGAAGAATTTGCAGCGCAGTTCAGAAGAACCGCTGACATAATTAGGATTTGTCCAGCTTGAGGCATACTGCATAAAAATCTCACCAGTCAGAAAAGACAAATTCAGAATGAAAGATATATGAGGAATGTCCTTTATGATGGTGAGAGTGGAAATCTTTTCTTATGAGAGCAGTGAAAATATTTTGGGCTTTCCATTTTGAACACAGCTAAGCTGACATGATTTCTTTGTATACATTTATGAGGTTTCTGCAAGTGGGTCAAAAATACTAAACTAAATGATTTTTATAGCAACAACTGGAAACAATTAATCTAATTGTATATTTAGACTTCAAATTAAAGTTTTCTAATTTTCAGAGAGGTGAGATTCTGTACAATTTTCCAAAGGCCTCCTGAAGAAAAAAAGACATTTCTTTACAGTTTACAAAATGTATTGCAAAATTTATTTTCTTAAGTTAATGAGGCATAGAAGCTGGTGACCCACTCTTGAGTCTCCGTGTCCTCAAGAAAATCCACCTTTGATGATGAATGCTGTGATGTTAAAATTTACTGGATTAGACCCTGAAGACCAACTTGAAGTAGTGAAATTCCCTATCACTTTCAAAACTGTTAGTAGGACAAGTTTTCTGTGGCAGGAAGCTCATCTTCTAGAACTTCCTAAAGCTACTAAGCTTCCGGAGTAGGGAGATGCATCTTCAGCTTCAGCTTGCTCCTCTCCTCTATATCCAGATCTTTATTTTCAACTGGCTCATCAACAAAAAATAAAAAACTATAATTCATACTATTCTTTATACAAAATGTAAACTATTAACCACGTTCCTCATTTACTTCTCCTCTGTGCAGTCTTGAAGGCCTCCAGCTCCTTGCTTGTCCGGTCTTGAAATAGTGTACGGTCATTATTTCGATAAATTGCCTTTTATGTGGACAGGAGTGGGATTTATCCAAGCATTAGTTATGACTTTTATCTCTGTAATATATAAATTTAACTCCACTTTCTGCTTAAAAATAGCATTAATGTTTTACAGAAAAATGTACAGGTTATTTTCAAGTTTGTCTCAAAAATTTTATTTTAATTGCAATGTCAAAAGGCATTGCAGGGATTGAAATGGGATTGAAACTCCTGCAGGGTTCTTAGTGATAACTCTCTTTGCAAGATGTGGAAATAAAAAAGTAATGTGAATACTGAGAGTGAGAAGAGGCTTCCAGACCCTTCATTATGACATGTTTTATGAGCTTTTCATTCTCACAGGAAATCTTAGAATCATGATAAGGAGAGCTCAGAAAATATTGATTTGCATTGTGTTCAGTAGTGATGACTGGAAGTCAAGTTAATGCAGAGTCAGGTTTGGCAAGCTGAATCTTGATGAGGTCTGAAGTAAAACATTAGCTCTTCATTCCTTGTATTTTGTTTGGCTAATCAAAGGCAGAGAACTATAACTCTATTGTGAAGCTTTATTTTGTAAGCCATTGGAGAGTATCTAAATATGACAGCAAGTAGCAATAATCATCTAAATAATTCACCAACTTGTAAATACCACTGCTCCTTTTATTTCACCTATGGAATTCAGCACACTTGGACTTTGACTGTAACTACTGTATTGAGTTAGGAACAAAGTAAAAATCACATATGTTGCTAGACTCTTACTGTGTCAAATTCCACTGTGAGAGTCTAAATTGCACTCCATGCACAATTTCAGGAAAATTCACTGCCAAATAAATAGAATGCCAAAAGTAAAATAAACAAAGTAACAGTGAAATGAAAATATCACCTGCATTAAAAATGACAACAGTTATTTTGTAAAGGCAATTATTTAAGTATCTTTATATCATATATCATATGGATGAAAGTGGTCTTCCAGTGTTCCAGCATAGTATGGAAAACATCCACTGCAGATATTTGCTCATTTCTGTTGCAAGCATCATTGAAATAGAAACACAAAACTGAACAAAGAAGTTTCTCTAGAACTGCTCATAAGCTGGCTTTGCCTCTTCATGACCTTACACGAAGACGTATATTTGAGAGCTTACATGCATTGTACCTGTCCAGCTGTATTTCAGCAACAACAGGATCATACTACAATACAATAACCACAATAAAAGAAGATTAAAGCCTGCTGAACTGTTTATTCTAATGATACTTTTATTATGAGTAATGAACTGCTTTCTTTTCCTGTTCCACCTTATCTCTTTAAAATGAGTTGTATTATTGATAGGATTGTTTCTACAAGAAAATAAATTCCATTTAGTAGGAGGAGCTGTTTATTTAGTCCATTTTGAAACATTCTCTATAGTCTGAGTTTAAAACACATTGTTCAGATTCTTATGTACTGTACTTGAGCAGATCAAGGGGAGCTCATCCAAGATCCACGGATCTTGGGATTTATCATAGTAAAAATATCATACTCAGGTTTTCCCACATGATTTACCACAATTGATAACTTTGCTAATCTTTTCCTTTCCTAAATATTATTTGTCCATTTCAGTCTAGTGGCCACACCATTTGCATCTTTTCACTCAGTTCTGAAAAGTGTATGTTCAAAAATCAGTTCTGAATCCCTTCTAAACTGGCAACAATTCATACATAGAATTCAACTGTCACACATTTGATTAACACTGAATTGTTTATTTCAGTCATCTCCATTTGTGGTACATGATTGGTATTTGTTGGTTCATAGTCTTCAAATACTTACAGGTTGTGATCCTCTTGGAAAAAAAAAAGCAAATATTCCAGATATATATTTTTGCATTTGTGTTAAAATTAATTTTAATTTCTGTATGCATGAGCACAAATCTGAAGAATCCGTTAGTTCTCCTACTACTTAAAACTTTTAACACTTTCTGCTAAACAAAACTATTTATATCAGAGATTTTATTTTTAAATTACTATATTTCTCAAACAGTTCTGTTCAGTATGTCCTAACACTGAATTGTATATGAGAAAAAGTTGTATATGAAAAAATAAAAATTGTATATGAATAAAGAATTTACAGTGCAGTGTTCTAAGAAGAGCAATGGAGCTGATGAAGGGTCTAGAGTACAAGTCCTATGAGGAGCAGCTGAAGAAGTGGGAGATGCTGAGTCTGGAGAAAAAGAAGTTCAGGGGAGACCTTATCACTCTCTACAACTATCTGAAAGGAGGTTGTGGTGAAACGGAAGTTGGTCTCTCCTCCTAAGTAAGTAATAGGATGATGGAAACTGGCTTCAGGATACACCAGGAGAGATTTAGATTGGATACTAGAAAAAGTGTCTTCAAGCATTGGAACAAGCTTCTCAGGAAAGTGAGGCAATCATCATTCCTGGAGGTATTTAAAAGACATGCAGACATAGTGCTTGTGTAGTCCAGTGATGGACTTGACCATCATAATTGTAAAGATACTTTGCATCCTAAATGACTTGATGATTCCATAATAATCTGGTCAGAGGATATAGAGAAGACAGAGCCAGACTTTTCTTGCAGGTGCAGCAACAGAACAAGAGGTGAAATACATCAGTTAGAGCGCTAGAATTTTCAGTTGTATATTGAGATTGATTTTTTTAATCATTGTGATAGCTAAATGCAGGGACAGACCATGCAGAGATATTATGGCATCTCCACCTTTGTAATTGTTCAAGACTCAACTAGACAAGTTGCCTTGTTAGGCGTGCTCTGAGCTGGTTTCATGAGCTCTGATCCCGTCTGAACTATTCTGTGATCTTATGTTCACTTCAAACACTTTCAGAACTCATTTCCTTTACGCAAGTGCCTATTTGAACAAAACTTATAAAAAGGTAGTTATCTCTAAATGTTTTTCTCCTATCAAGCTGTGTTGAAATTAGCCGAGAGGCTGAGTGCAGAATTTCAGAGAGTGATTGCGTAAATCATGTTCCGCAAAAAAACAAGCAAAAATGTAGTTAATCAAATGTTGGCATGTAGTTCTTTAGAATAGCCCTATCCAGGTTTTATTTAGCTTTCTTCCATCTGAAAAAGTAAAAGATTCAGAGAACAAAGCATCATTGTTGAGAACATTAATTTTGGACTCTCCTAGCTGGGCCCCAATCAAAGCTTTCTTTGTTAGGTAGTAAAACCTTCTCATTCTCTTATGAAGCCAAAGCACTGTAGAAACAAAGGTTGCATATAAGGGGATAAAGAGACCAAAACCCAGCTGACTTCTTAGTGCAGCTTCAAAACAAACTACAGATCAAGTTCACAGGTGGTGTTAACTGTCCCAAATCACCTAACCATCAGGTGAGCATCTGGTCCCCTAGACAAGGTTAAACGTTAAAACCTGTTTATAGAAGAAAGAATTACTATGACAGGTTGGAAACACAGTGTTCCAACATTTTGTCAAAACTTCTTTGTTGTATATATATATTATCAGAGCCTTAACCCAGGAAGTCTTTGTACATTTGAGCCTAGTATTTCAGCTGTGCTAGTCCACATAATCCTTTCATATAGGTATTCAAGGGCTTGGTGCTTCAGTCTCAGCCTCACCATTCTTCAAAGTCATCATATATCATCAACATGGGTGACAGCATAAATCTGTTTCAGTCTGACTTGTGCTGCAGAGATCACTTGAGGAATTCAGGCTGTGCAGCATCACAGCATCACAAGATGTCTGTCATCAGAGCAGTGAGACACTCCATCAGCAGGACAGAGCAGCTCCAGGCCACACAACAGATACTCTCCAGTGGTTTGGTGCTGTTTTGTAGATCCATTTCATTACTCTGGCAGCCCAGATCTGCTGAACAGCTGGGTATTGGTCATCTTAGCTTCCTACTCAGAAGGGTGTAACTTTCTGTGCCAGGCTTCTGGTAAGACAACAAGAATTTAAGAGGAGGCAAAGGCCAAATTCATCCTTTTTTGTTTTCCTTTTTTCTTTCCAGTTAGATTACTTACAAAGTTTAACAGTAATTTTATATTATTAATGACACTAAACTCCTTACCTGCTAAGATAGAGTGCAATTCCATTTACATACATGAGAGAATTAGTTCAGAGTATACCCTTTTTTTGGATTAGGAATGCAAGTATGAGCTAGTTATCATCCTACAAGAGACATATCAACATGCTTAATACAATACTGACCTAAATAAACAATGGTGTTTCTTGGAAAAAGAAAGGACAAAAACCTAGGGCAGTTGGAAAAAGCTGATCTTTTCACAGTCCTGTGCCCTTCACACTCTCCTCTCTCTTCAAGTCAAACACAATGGCAGTGTCCTTAAAGATGGAAAAGAAACGTGTGATTTTACCAAATCCAACCTTCATTCATCATGCTGTAAGGAGAAACCACTATTATTTCACCATGTCATTTCAGCATAAGTAATCGGTGTGCATTTTGTGTTTTAAAAGCTGATGAAGACACTTGATGATAAAATTATCAACAAACACAAATAAAACAATCATAGAACCAAAATGGAACATTCAAGTCAAAGAAGCGTTTCTATGTATTTTGAGTCACATAAGTGTCAAATTTCTACATAAAGCACTTAAAGGCTGATTTTGCTAACCCCAAGCTGGACTCAGGTTTTTACTAAGTGTCTATTTACAAAACAACACACTTGATACTGATGTAGTAGGAAAGTTTGTGCTATGTTAGGAGAGTTTTTTTGTGCACTCTGTCACTGCTATATGTATGAAATTATTGCAGGCTTTAATTTTAGGTTTTGTCAAAAACTCAGAATTCTTTAATTTCGAAATGAAAACTCTGAAGAAAACATCACTCAATATATTTATTTACATTTATGTTTCAGTAGGTGTTGTGATTTCATCAATGCCAATACCAATCTTACATATATTGCTCCTTATCCAGTAGTTAAGTTCATGGATGGTTGAATGGAAAACCTCTTGAGTAAAGGCTGTCAACAAGACTTCTGATAGAAAATAGGAAATAAAATTGCCTCCAAATGCATGAAGATTGGGATTTTTTATTTAAACAAGAGCAAGAAAATGGAGATATTTTTCTCTGATTATCCAAGGCAGTGTTTTAGGAGAGCTGACATTCACTGCCAAGTAGGTGCTGTAAGTTGAACCAGAGGATAGAAGGGAACAGGAACATTTACTGAGCATGATTGTTTCCAGAAGGTAATTTAGAGAAGAAACTATCTGAGTCCAAACTAGCTCCTGACTCAGGAGTGTATGTGGAACAGGAGAAATCAACCTGCAAGTTCCAACTCAGCTGTAAATTGCTGATTTTGGGAGTCTTTTAAACAATTTGGCTTTACTTACCTACTTGTTATTGCAGTTAGCATTGCATTCAAGCGTGACATGTGTCTCCTAATGTCTTGATGAGAGGAAGAGAGTCAACTTTATTTTCAGAGCTTAAAAGGGTGCATTTTTTACTGCATGGTTGTCAGTTGTGTTCACTATGGCATAAAAATCTTTGTGAGGAAAGAAGTGCATGCAGTTCAGAAGCACCCACAGCTGCTCTCACTCTAATGCAGAAGGGCAGAACTTATTGAATGCATTTGGGCACCCAGTCCTACTGTTAAAAAGTCAGCTGCCTCCACTCTGGAGGCCTCTAGGGCTTAAAGTCTGCAGTGATCATCTAAGAAGCTGATGTGCTATTCGAGAGAATAAGCTTGGGGTAGAGCCAAGGCAAGTCAGTTATCATTCTAGAGTGGTTGTTTCCAGTTCACTCTAATTTCAGTGAAGAATCACTAATAGACTTCATGGCAAAGAACTCCATTTATGCATTAGATTTAGTGTGGTTGTCAAAATAACATTTAGGGTTAGAAAATGTCACATGAGAATTGCTTGATATTCTTAGAGGAGGGAAATGAAGAAAGCAATGAAGAGCTTTGAACCCCCTGGATTATATGAGAGAAGCTACTGGGATGTTAGCTTTTCCACTGAGACATTATGATTTCTGAAGTCTGGTAATTGTCAATAAACAGAAGACAAGAAAAAGGCTTATATTTTTCTCCTGTAAAAAAAGCCCAATAACAATTCATGTGAAAGGAGAAGATAATATTTCAGTGAAATCTATAGGTGAATCTTCAGAAGAAGGAAAATACAAAATAACATTCATGTACAAAAGTCCCTAGAATGGGGTCTGGTAATGAGAGCAACCACAATTCATCTGCTGGGCGCACAGAAGGAAAGAGTTCAGTAAGGATCATTTTATATCTATCACACATAAGGTTTTCTAAATATCTGCAAGTGCTATTTCAGACTTCACAGATAAGTATTGCTTGTTCTTGCTGCAATGTGGATTGAATAAAAAGGTGATTTCAGGGTAAAGAATAATTTCAAGGCAAACCACTAACATCAAGGCATCGTTTCCATGCAGTGGAAATTCTTGTAACCACAGATCTGCATTTCTCCTGTGACACCTGTCACTTTGGCTCTTAGAGAACAGATTGGCATGAAGGGACAACTTGCAGGCTGGCATATTAAAATTCCTACATGGACAGTCAAATCAGATCACCTAAAATAAATATCAATAACTGGTCATCTGACTATTTTCTTGTACTCCCCAGACTCTATTTCCATTGACTAGAGTGAGAGCTTGTGTGCTTTGCAGACAGAGAAACAAATGGTATCCAAGATGTGCATCACACAGATGCTCTGAGGAGCTGACAGATCAAGCAAAGTTCAAGAAGAAGCTCTCTTTCAGCAGCCATCATTTGGTAAAAAATCTTTCAGGCACTGGCAAAGTGCTTGGTGATGAATATCAGTAAAGTCCAAGGGCCCTAAGTGACTGTAACAATGCAAACAAGCACATGCTCATGCAAATTAAATATGGCACAAAAAGCCTGGAGTTGGCGATGATCAAGGCTTTTAAAGAAACCGAAGCAGTTTACTGACTTCAGCATTGCTGGGTCTGAGCCAGGCAGCCTTTCCTTCTGGAAGGGTGCACCAGCGTGACGGCAGTACCACTGTAACACTGCGCTGCTTCTCTGAACCTCGGTTTTGTATTTCTGCCTGGCGCCGCAACGCACAGAGCAGGCACGTCCGTTCAGAGACCTTTAACTCCTCTGTGATTTATAAGCACGCTCTGTGCTTCTGCCAGAAAGTGGGCACCAAAAATCTAAAGCTGGAAAGTTCCTAGCAGCCAATTCAACCACAGCCAAACTAGGAGATGATTTTCCTGTGTGAGGACGAGTACATCTAATGTACTGAAGAATGCAGGGCAGGAGAATTCAGTATTCACCTAATCGTCCTATTATAGCCAAAAGCACCAGAGTTAGAAAACATGACAGAAAGGGTGACTTGTATTCATGTACTGAACTGTCCATCTGAATGAGAAACCTGCTTCTTAAAGGAACATACTCAATTTTCTGCTACTGAAGTTTTACTGCATTGCTAAAGACATTTAAATATCAGTTTAAACAAAGATGAAACTTCATCTTGCTTTCTTGAAACCATCTGAATACTGAATAAAAGATGAATATTTTGTCCTTTTTCCTCTGGGAGTGTTATCTGGGCCAAGTCTCTCTTGGCACTTCAGAGGTTCCTCAGCGTGAACATCAATTCCCTTCAATTTCCACTGTGCAACCTTTTTGACTGGATGAGTCACTGCACACATGCATGCATCCAGGCTGCAAATGACTCTCCTCACAAATCTTGGGAAAGAGCCATACACAGCAGCATCTCTGTTTCTGACCCTGTGCAATATGTCACACAGCCTGTAGGTATTCTAGATCTGATAGAGAAAGATAGAGAAAGTTTCCTATTGCAAGAGAAGCAGGAGCTCCCAGATAGACCCAGAAGACTAGAGATTTTGCAAAAAGTTCTGCATTTAAAGTGCAGTGCATTCTAAAGCTTCCCAGAAAGTGCAAGGACAATAGCATAAATATAGAATGGCTACCTGATATACAACACATTCCTTCTACTCTTGTGACAGATGATGGAGTACGGGTAAAGTAGACGAATCCCAACCAAAATGGTTTCTGTAAACAGGCTATTCTTGTTAGTAAGAATTTCTGCTATACTATTAGATAATCTTGGAACAGGGAAAGACTGAACATCTCATATTCTAGGAGGCTGCTTAGAATATAGGTGTCTCCATACTGCTCTCCCACCCTTGTGTTTCTAGCTTGAAGTGTCTGGTTTGCATTGCACAGACATTACTGTAGAATAAATTGTATTATTTCCAGGTACAAATCTTTCTAGTCTGAATTCTCAGGCTAACAGCAGTCACTGTGTCACCACTTGTTTCTTCCAACAGCTTTTGAATATACTGTCAAATTTCAGCTTAGCTTGATTTTGAGAAGTAGTAGCCACAGAACTAACCTTCCTATAAATTTTGAAATATGTTGCAGTTGGTAAAACTTAGGAAAAGTCTTCATCATATGCAAGTTTCAAAGAGAAAAAGTGAGTCTTTAAACACAGCAAACAGAGTATGCAGCCAAGTAGAAGGTAAATTAAAAAAAATGAAACTTTGTTTGTTTTAATGGTAATGCCATTACTTATTCTGCAGGACAAAATGCCAGGCTGACCAGCTACCGACCTGACAGTGTTGAGGACAGACATGGCAGGAGTCTGCAAATGTTGTCTAGCAAGTAATAAGATCCTCCTGAAGGGAGGAGTTGGATGTTTCATGTATTTGATTGTAGTAGTTCATACCAGTTCCACCACAGTACGTAACAAGTTTTTTAATACAAAAAGCAGAGTCAAATATTGCATTCCGGTTCCAGCCAAATTCCTATTTACTTTGAAAATTGAAAGAGAGAAGTCTTAGTTCTTGTGTGGTCTAGTGCTGTTTAAGTAGGATGTTGTGCCACTTTCTCACAAGCCAGAATGGTCATTTGAACACAAAAGCAAAAATAATGATCAGCTTATCTGCAGAAGCCAAAGAAAGAATTTAAAATAAAAGACAACAACAGCAGCAACAACAAAAAACCCAAACAAACAAACAAAAAAAAAAGAGAAAAAAAGAAAACAGAAAAACAAAGAAGTGATTGAAAACACCAGTTCAGGAAAGAATTTTTTGCCAAACAAAATACTGGTATATTTTTATTTTAAGGACAATGAAAACACCTCACATTTATGCTTGATCCTTCTGATATTAACTCCGGCAGCTGCTAGACTAGGATATGAATGCAATATAAAGGGAAATTTTCAGTTATGATGCATTTATTTGGGTTTTTTTACATGGTGCTCATAAAGGTGCTGACCCATAGGATGGTTACTTTCATTGAGATTTCAGCAACATGTTTTCTTTTTAACTTAGAATCCCAAAGCAGAGCTATTGAGGCACAGCAGATCTCAGTGCTGCCTGCTAATTAGGAGCTCTACAAATGTAGGTCACAAAAACAAAAGCAATGCTTTTCCGGGAGAAGACAAATGTGTGATTTGTGAATGAAAAGCCAGGAAGTTTTAAAAGTGAAACAGAAGTAAATACAATCAGGCTCTTCTTACAAATGAAAGCAGTGAAAACTCTCGGCCTTTAGCACTTGAAGAGTAGAGAAGATTTTATTAACCCTTTGGTCTTCCAGATGAACTGAAACTGCAGCCAATTAACATTACAAATATATTTTCCAGTGCCTAACAAAGTGAGGAATTTGTTTTAGAAATATCAAACCATCACAAAGCCAGCCATTATATGGAAGCAATAGGAAAAAAGAGGTATAATAGTCTCCTGTTCCCCTCCTTGACATTAAACTACACATTGCTAAGTACAGCTGTAGTCTGGCTCCCTCATTCAGTACGAGACATATATCAAACCCGTCACTGATTATTTAAGTTCTTCCAATTTGCTTTAACTGTGGAATATTTTTTTAAGTTGGTTAAGCACTTTCACATGTGAAGATCCTTCACTGGGGAAAGGTGAGTGTTTGTTTTTAATCATAGTAATAGTGTCTCCACTATGTGACTTCTGAAGATGCAATTATTCTCTCTTTTAGAGAGACTGATAAGGTTCCTGATTATACAGCCTCACAGATAATAAAAAGGATTATAGAAGAGAGTTTACAGCAGTATGGTTCTGATCCACACGTGCTGAATGACTGCCTGTTATTAAAGATCTGACATTCTATCTTTCCCCCTACTGAAGTCAAGGTATGGGTCTTTTCCCCTACATAATTTATATGTATACTGATTTACCAGGCCATGTCTTCCTTCACAGCAAATAACATTTCTAACCATGATGAATGTCATGACAAAGTAGCAAGGCACAGTAGGATGTTAGCTCATTCTGCAGTAAGAATGCGCTTCAATGGGAATTCAGGGTACCTAGGTGAGAAACACCCCCTACACTAGCTCTTTCTTTTTGCTGAGCAGATTTTTTTGCAAATATCCATTCAGTACAATTTTTTTCACCTTCCTAAACTCAATGATTTCTTCCTTTTTGTCATCTTAACCAAGTGGCTGAGAATTCTAAAAAACAATTACTCTCATCACTCTTTCCCAAAAGCTTAGCTTTAAGATGTTCTTCTGAATTCCTTTCCCTCATCTGTTTAATTGCAAAATGTAATTTTAAATAGTAGCTATGAAAAGGCATTGATAGGTCTGCTGCAGAGACTACAGTAATCCCCCCCTCAGTGTAGTTACCTCAATAGCCTAAAATATTGTCAGAATATCATCTATTTTATCAGTATATAAAAAATTGACAACTAGGTCTTTAAATACGCAAACCTACCATCTCTCAATCTTTTAATTTGCCATTAAAACAGTGTTTTAACAGCCAAATTATTTCATAGTCCTATCCAGAGTCCAGCATTTATGGGTTGCAACACAAGACAACTGGATTTTGTTCTGTGCTACACAACAGCTTCTGATCTTGGGAAAACTTCCAAATCCCACAAATTAGTACTTAAATTCTGCCTAAGTCCAGAATTGTGACTTTCAAAACTCTTTGCTCAACTGCTGCCAACCCTGGGGCCATATGCTCTGACTGAGTGATTATATCCCAAGACCTAAGTCATAACCATGGAATTGGGCTCTGTACAAAACGCAATAGAAGACACATGGGGTTTTTTAACTGATCAAAAAAATTTCAGTGTTTCATTAGATTAGAGCCTTCATCCTATGAAAAAGTACCTCATTCCCAAAAAATGCTCAAGGATAATGTTTCTACAGAAATAGCGAGTATCTTGTCCATTATCCCTATCAAATGTCCTGAGAAATTCCTATGGATCATAGGGGGGCACATGTTTACTTCTCAGTAATTATACATCTATAGCACATTACCTGTTCCACCCACAGAATTCACCTTTATAAAGACCCTCTATTCTGCTAATAGGATATGCACATACTTTTCTTCATGTTTTAAGCGTCAAACATATAATATTTTCTTTATGCTTGATTCCAATCTGTAATATACAGATAAATGTTTGAGACGCTGTTAAATCACAAACAGCCCTACTGACAGATACAGAAGACGTGGCAAATTTCTTCCAAAGTAAGCAGCAAACAATTATCATGTGTAGGTCAGGAGCACCATCGACAAAAGGAACTGGGGATATAAATGAAAGTCCACTAAATAAAACAGAAAGATGGGATTAGGCCAAGACTCTAATATTTCAGAGGTATTTACTGTAGTACAAAAATATATATACCTTAATCCCAAAACCAAAGTTGTTTTGCAATGACGTAGGATATATAGAGCAATCAGTTGCTTAACAAAACACTATTTTTAGAAATTTACTTTTTAGTAATGAATAATGCTATAGACCTGTAGATAAATTAATGTGGTAAACAACAAGGATGATTTTTGCCTTCTGACTTTAAAATGGGAGCAAATTTATTTTCAAATATTAACAAAAAGCAAAGAATAATATATGCTTACATTGTAAGAATGCTGTGCAAATAGAGACCTAATGTTATAAGACTAATACTGAAGATGCTTTCATTTCCAGAGGAAAATCTCAAGGAAAAAAAAAAGAAACAAAAAAAACTCTTCATAATATAGTGCAACACAGCAGAGCACTAAGGAGGAAAAATAACTCTGGCTTGGAGTTTTGGAGCATTTTAATTGTGTAATGAGTCTTGAAACAAAGTAAGAGGTTTCAAATGAGAAACTAGTAGCAGAAATAATTTTAAAGGATTAAGGTACAGCAGTAGCATCTTTCAAGGTTTTCTCTGGAAATTTTCATCATTCGTTCTAGCAAAAGCATTTCTCCTTAGAAGTTTGACCTTATTTTTCCTTCACCTACTCTCCCCTTCATTCTCATTTTTTTCTCAGACCAGACCAAGGAAAATGTTATCCATTTTCCCTCCCAGATGCTCACTCATCTCTTCCCCTATCCTTTGCTTTGATCTGTTACTAACCTCTTCAATCGTTGCTTAACCACAGAGCTGCTATTTCTTTTGAACTTTAGTTGAAAGTAAGCTGATGTACAGATTGGACTTTGGTGAAACTCTTGCTTTGTTAGAGATTAATTTTGGATCTTCTGGTAGACTGAGTTTTCGCTTTTTCCTCTTAGGTTTCAATCAGGATATGATCTCTTATGAGAGAACCCCCTAAAATGTAAGCTTGTAACTGATCTAGAGCTAGGTAAAGGATGAAAAGACAGTTTTTCTTTATTACTGTATTTCAGAATGCTTCAAAACTTCATTTCTATGTGAAGAAATATTTTAACTTCTGTATTATAATTCCACAAGGTAACGTCCTCTGCCCGAGGTAGAAGATGCCTATCAACATCTCTTAAACATTCCCATTGCCCTTAAACCATAAGCACCCTTCCCAAAGTTTTCTCGTTCTGCTGTCCAAAATCCCTCAAGAGGCTGAGAAAAGAGTATAGTTTTCAGAAATGAAGTATTTGTTTTCACCCAGGAATAAGAGCCAAATTTGAATTATATCTGTCATTGAATTGTCATAATTGTGGAGAGAAAAGCTGCCACAAAAAGATAATATCTTTTCCATCTTTCCTTATTCTTCTCCCTCACTGATTAATGCAACATTTGGCCATTTATAGGCATAGGTATATAAGGGTTTGTTTCTTAATATCTCATTTGTTTCTTGTCTCACTCAGTTGTCCCTTGGTTCCTAATTCAGGAAATATCTCTTTCAAGGAATTTTTTAAAGCACAAATTACACACAAACTAATTAAAATCCATTAGAATTATGTGCTAATAATTTCTCCAGCCACACTGGTACTCTAACATGAAATGTTTTACTAAGCCTGAACATTTCTTCCTATATCACAGGGATATATCATTTTCTGGTTTTAATTTGATGTCCATATTTAAGTATGTCATCCAGATAGAGACCATGACATTTCTATAAAACAGAAAATTAAGCTGAATTATACAAGTATTGCAAGGTTGCTTAAACAAACATAAAAACATAAAGTGAATGATAAAATAAAAATATGAGTGAATAATAGAAAACCTCCCTAAAACTCAAAAGAAATTTTTAAAGTATTAAAACATACAATTTCTTGTGATTTCAGTGTCAAACTAATTTTCTCATCTGGAGATGCAAAATGACTTTAACCTCACCTTGTACTCTGCACAGATATTTTCAACTACAATTAAAAATTGTACTTTTGTACAAATTTCAAATGTACAATTGAAGATATTACAACATGCTGTCATAGTAACCCAAACTTTTAATCACTTTTTAAACTTACAAAGAGATGATTTCATTAAACTGGGTAAGGATGCATTTCCTTGTATCCACTGAAGATTATATTGCTAAAATCTCTTCAATGTGATGCCCATACTGACATCTTCTCAAGAAGAGATTAGGAAGCTTAAAAAATAATGCTTTAGTAGTCCCTATCATTCCTACCTTTGACCTAATCTTGTTCACATTATTAATTATAATTTCTTTTCAAATATTTTTTCACCCAACTAAATATATTTCACCTAAGATGCCATATGTATAGAAATGATTACTGTGAGGGAATCTATTTTCATAAGCCATTTAAAGACATCCTTTTTAATTCTACAACAGAAGGCCAAAGGAAAGGCCCTTGATACACCTACTTCATCTGTGCTATCACACTTTTTCCATATCAAATGTTAAGGGATCATTTTTTTAAAGTTTTTTTTCACACTCTAGCCACATGTAGAACAGTTCTTTTACCAGTAAATATTTACAGATATCTCATAACAGAAGTGGAAGGATCATTCTTACTGAATGCTAATCAGTGGGCTACCTTCACAGGATGGTGAGCTGTTATGTCAGAGGTTTAGTTAATTCTATTCTTAACAAATAAATAAATATCCCCGAATTAATGAACTCTTAAGCATGACTACATGTCCGCGTGTCTAAACAATTACACCACTTTCTCCAGATTAAAAAAAATTCTCACAAGCAGCAGTTTTCCTATACCAAGAGGAATTGGTATATTTCACCAATATCCTTCAGCTCTTATACTGGTAAATAATTAAGAAATAAGGACTGTGATAATTTAGTTTTGTTTGATGGATATGTGCCTTTGATAACACAGCAGAATTATTCTGTCATTTCTTAGGTCAAGTATATATTAGACTATAACCTTCTGTGAAAAAAACCCAAAACAAGCCAAACTATAAACATACACATGAATGACTGTTTTTCAAAGTCTGAAAAATTACTAAATTCTTCTGCGAAAAGTATATCAGTTCCCACACAATTATATATATCCATATATACAGTAGACCTTTAGGTGAGAAACAAAAGGAAGATTCCTCTGCTGACAGGTAGTAGCCGTTAAATCCCCTGACAGGGAAGCATAGGTGCTAAAATATTTTATGAAGTGGCAACCAAATGTCTTAGGTCAGAAAATGAGTCAATCTCAAAGTCTTCTAGCTAGCAAAGCAGCTTAGAAATTTTCTCTGTCACCTCATGTCCCTTCTCTGTAGCACATTTGGCTGTTTACTCTCACAAAGATTTCAAATAAAATGAAAGTATAGAGAGAATTTACATCCAGACATTCAGTCCAAAAGTTTCCTCTGCTCTTACCCCAGAGACCCTGAACTAGGCAGCTGTAGAAATCCTACTTGTATGCTTGGACTGTCCTCTAATTAGAATCTCTGTTTTATCTATAAAGTTTTCATGCTTCTATGAAGTTTTCCCACTCCACCACTAAGTCTGCTTTTCCTGAAATGGTCTGTCTTGGCTTCAGTCTTTTAACCTGGTGTTCGACAATTGACTCCTTAATGATGTCGGTTAGAGTAGCTGGTGGATTTTTAACTTCTGAATTGCTATTGTATTGGATCTCATTAAGTCAAGGTGCAAGGTCAGTAAATGCCCTCCTTGACTTGATATCAAATAGGAATTGAGTACATACATTTAAAATAAAACATATGAGGTTTCTTACATGTCTACATAACTCTCTGATCTTGGTGTAAGAAACACGTTGCTAAACCCTGATAAAAGGGAGGAGGACATGAGCTACTCTCTGCAGAGCCAAGGAAGCTTACATATGGTAAAGGTGTTATGACCCTGATTCCAGAATGACTCAAATACTGGAAAATGACTGATTCTTAGAATCTATGTGCTTTGGAGTGGACTTTCCACTGTATTGGACTAATGTTATGCTGATATGAGGACAAAGGAGTGTTTACTGACATGGCACTAATATAAAGGTGCAAAAAATAAGAAGCATAAAAGAAGGGACTATGCAAATCTTAAAACTGCCACAGACACAGGAGAAGTGAGAGCATATAGCAAACCAGAGTCCTCAAAGGCAGAAACAGAAAAAAAGTCCAAACAAGTACTGAAACCAGCAAACCTAACCACTAAAACTGTACTTTAATATTAGCAAAGAATATAGACAATTCAGCTGTTCAAAATAAGTAATGCAGTAGATCTGTCTAGACTGTATCACAATTTGGATCCCATGCCACATTTCATATACAGGAAGAAAGGCACAGTACTACAGGCCATGAGATAACAGTCACAAGAATAATCAAGAAAACTCTCAGACAGATAATAGATAGAAAATGATAATCTGCTCTCCCTACTATTGCTGTGGTACACAGGGCTTCAGGTAGATAACGTCCCCCTCATCCTTTCAGATGTGATCACATTGTGCTGGAATAATACAAAAGAAATACAAGTCAATGCCATTTCTGATAAATTTCCTGCCCATAATTTGCTAGATTAGCTAATCAGAAAATATAACTTGTGATCATTTATAGCTAATATAACTCCTAATTAAAATACAGAAAAACAGAAAATAACTGAAATGTTTTCAAGCATCTCAAGGGTGAGAACTATTACTGAAATGTTTATCAAAATTATTTAATTTTTTAAATGTTTCATAAAAAAGGAGCAATAATCTTTGACCAGAGAAAAAACAAGCAAAAAAAAAAAAAAGGCAAAAAAAATTGTGCTGAAGTAATTGAAAAATGAGGATTCATTTCATTTCAAGGGCCTAATGTAAATGTGAGAAAATAAATAGCCACTTCTGAATACTTTGATCCATCTCTTGACAGCCAGTGATTGGTGTACCTGAGTAGCCTAAATAAGTATTAAGGTTCTACGGGAAACCCAAGATGCCATGGTTAACATGACAGTCTTTCATATATTGGTACATTCCATCCTGTAAAATGGTTCTTATCTCCTGCTACAGTAAATGCTTTAAACTGCCACTGAGATCAGTGAACCAAAGGCAGTCAATATACTTGGAGGTGTCCAGCATGTTAAGGATATAAAAGCTTGTAATATATATCTGTTACTATCAGCCTTTCTGTTTGAGGCTCACGTGATTTCAGTGCAGTAGCAAGTCTCTCCCATCTCTTTTCCCAGATTTGTTCCCAGAGAATAAAAATAAATCTTTAAGATAACTACAGACATTATATTTACTTGTAAAGATACAGCTTGGATGGGGCCATGTTTTAAATTTGGCATTAGTTCCAGACTTGACTCAGAGTTAGTACAAGAACCTTGCTTACAGGGATGACAGAGAATGATTCACTCAGTGCTGTTTTGTTTATCCAGCTGTAGGGCTGAATTAGACAACAGGCTTCTAGAAAGACAGAAAAATATAATTTTACAGCAGAGACTGACATGCCTTGGATCCACCAGGATGACTCACATGCTTGCAGTGAGAAGTAACCCTTCTCTTAGTCAGTTCACAAATTAGCAATGATTAATCAAGCATAAAAAAGGCTGAAATGACTATAGCTAAATATATCACAAATAAAACACAAGTCCTTCCAAAAATACTTCTGAGTTTTTTAAAATATTCATATATGTTATGGTTCATTCAACCTGCAACCTGCCACTGTTGTACTTGCTTGTCAGAGAATGTTACTACAATAAAGGATAGCAAAAATTTAATTTCAAAGTAATATTTATAAGGTTTCAAGGATCTTTGACTTCAAATTTCCATGTCAGATTTAAGTCTATAAATTACTCAGAAAACTGCTTATTCTCTTAAGCAACCTTTTTCAATTTTATTTTACGCTGCACCTGTTTTTGTATCTTTCCCTGAATCTTAATATAGTGACTAGATTAGAAATGTGGAAAAGTGTTCATCATAACATCTTATTCTTCTTGAGAGCATCTATCAAAACAAACAAAAAAGGTAAAACAATAGCAAATAGCAACATACATGAGCTCTCTATACCTGTGGCTGAAAGACAGTACCCTAATGATTTCTGTGACCAGAAAACAGTTCAGAGGTCAGGTCAGGATCAATCCATAGAGATAATAAGACTTGGAGAGGGGAGGTGAAAGTGGAGGAGGTGGAAATCGTTGCATTTTTTAGAGAGAAGCATGAGGAAACTGAAACCTATTCATAGCTACAGGCAGATGGTTTCATGCCCAAGAAGAAAAAAATCAGCTCTGTTTGTCAGGAAAGATATATACTGTGACATATTCACTCAGTTCAAGTAATAAGTGAGGTCAGGGTAGAAAAAATAATACACTGATTTTTTTTACTTACAAAAAAGCAAGAATGTGAATGGCTAGTGCAGGTATTCATTTGAACTGCCTTCCCAAGCCCAGTGAGCAGCTGCTTGACTCTCTGATGAGGTTTCATTCACACTCCCCATGTCCCCAGTACCATGTCCACAGTTCTCAGACTGCTGATGCTCAGGTCCTCTCTAAGCCTTGAAGGTACTTAAAATCAATTTGTTCCTCTGTTTAAATGCACAAAGATCTTAAGGATTGGCATATCACTTACTCAGAGATGCATTGGCTGAGGGTATAAATCTTCTACACTCCAGTGCAAGCTGATAAAAGGCACGAGGCAGCTAAATCTATCCTAACTTCTTAGAGAGGCCTGATCCATTAGACATGCTCGGGTCATGCACTGACTTCCACACAATAGCCTAACAGAATAGACTAACATTTACAATATGGGAAACCCACACTTCTGACTCTTTTTGGCCTGTGGTAGTTTTGAATCTGTAGATCCCATTTTTAAGAAGGTGTTTTTACTACAAGGCTGTGGAATAGCTGAAGATAAAGACTAATCCCTACCCCTGGAGATACCAAAGGTGTGATGCTGAGCAGAAGGGAAAGTGAGACTTAGGGCACTGGAGCAACACTGATCCAAATGGGGATTTAGTCCAGGCAAGGTAGAGTGTCTTCATTTTTAACAGCATAAATTTTGATACAAATAGTGGGGACTCTAAGACTCTGAAGATGGGGAACCAGCACTTTCCGAAAACTTTCCTCATTCACATTCTCTGAGAACATGCAAATATCATGGCCACTGTTGATACTTACATGGTTTTTGACACTTTGTCTACTGACCGAGAGTGCTATTTTCTATCACAACCAGGTGCCACTATCATAAATCATTATCTAGTTCTTGATTAAATCAACTACTCTTATAAGCACAGAGGAAAAAAAACAGTTTTGCCCCAGAGAAGCTCAGAAGAAATAAAAGTTGTGAAAAAGAATGGTGGAGCCCGGCTCGGTGGCTTGCTGAGGGCTCAGCAGAAATGCTGACATGAGAACCCCAAGACTGTGCCTTGCAGTCTGGTATTTCAGTCTCTAGCATACATTTCTTCATTTCTGTTTCCTTTATTATGAACATTCTACAAAGATGTGCATTTCCAAACTTTACAAATCAGAATTTGGATGTTTTTCTTTATCTGTGGTCCCAAAACACCTATTTAAGATTTAAAAAGGGGAATGGTGCACTGTTTTGTTTTGGGCTGTTGTATTTTTTTTTTTTTTGCATTAACTTTGCTAAAAATAGCTGCATGGTATATTATCTATTGCATCACAAGGTGGAAAAAGTACTTGAAACACTGAATAAGTGTGTGTGGGGCTATATAAAGATTTTATGCTACTTTGCATTATATTCCCATATAGACTTAAATTCTGGACATCAAAGTATCTTTTCTGTTGATTAGAATTACAGCAGTGACAGCTGGCTGGATTTAAAACTATATAACTTGAATCTTGGACATTGAAATTGCATTTGTGACCACATACCAAAGGCCTGAAGAGGGAATGCTGGACTTGGGACGTAATTGATTTCTAGCATATATTATAAAAAAAATCTATCCATGGCTAATGTACATTTATCCTTTTATGCCTTTTAAGGTACATCAAAATACCATCTATTCTCATTAAAACACACCAGACTCTAGTGAACCAGACATTTGGAGCTTATACAAGCCAGCTACTGTTTGACCTAGTTTCATTACAAGCCTGAAACTGCCCATTACACACTTAATGATGAGTAAGATGAAAAATTGAATTCAATCTATCTCGCACGACTTGAAAAACCATCGAGACAAATCTCATCCAAGAAAAGCAGCTGAAATTAATACACCAGATTGTGAACTCCAGTGTCTGAGGGAGGAGCTGACACACTCAATTTTTTTGCCTCTTCCATAGGTGCCACCTCTTGCTATGTCCCAGCTGTGGGGCAGGTGAGGCTGTACCTGAGCTCACCTCTGCTAAATTCTTCCTGCCAGAGTACGCAGCCTTTCAGCCACCTTTCAAAGAGCAGCAGCAGCAGCAGGGGGGCTGTCATGCCCAGGTTAACAAGCTCTGCTTTCTCAGCAATGGCTATTGACATGGGTTTAATATTTCACTCGTCATGATTGCTGTTTTCGAGGATAACTCAGACTCATTACTTGTAGCCTGTGTATTACTTACTACAGCCTGTCATATACATAACTATACACTCAGGTATGAAATAGTACATTGAACTGCATAAGACCAAAGTCTCTTTCTTTCATCAACATAAAGAAATAAAAGTCCAACCTTTCAGATGCTTCTTAGCCATCATTGTGTGATGGAAGTGTGCCTAAAATCTTGTTTAAAACACTGAACAAATCAAGGTTTATCACTGATGAAAACAGATAGCCGATCCTAGATTTGCACTAGTATGATTGAGAACAAAATTTGTTCTGGAGTGTCAAAGAGATATTACAATGAATTAAACAGTGCAACCAATTTAGAAGAAAAATGCTCATTAGTGTGAATAGAAAACCATCACAGCAGAAAAATGCCAGTACTTACTGCAATACATCAGCTATTCCCATTAACATAGTAACTAACCATTTCTGGGTAATATGATTAATGGCTAAACAGAATACTGAAAAATTATATCTTCCATTCACATGACTAAATTAGAGCTCTTCCGTATCTTTATCAGCCTATCTCGGCTGATATTTTATTGAATATTTTTAGCAGACAGTGAAAAATGTAAAGTTGTTTTGTATACAATGATGTATGCATACATGAGTTGCACTGATCCTTATATAAACAAAATAAAAATGAGCAAAACCAAACCAAACCTTTGGTTTTAGAGATATTCTCCAAAAGAAGTAATCTCTAACACTGCTTGTTTTGAGCAGAGAGATTCCAGACCAACTTTGAAAATCCCAGTCAAAGCACATAGTTTTGCAATGGACTCATCTGGATAGTTTCTTAGCCAAAACAATTTCAACAAAAAGGCTGGTTCCAGACATACTGTATTAAATAACCCTGAATTGGCAGAGAGTGATGCATACATTCCATCTGAAAGTCTGCTGCAGCTCCGGTCAGTTGAGGTAATGTAAGTTCAGTTTCACAGCTAAAAACTATAACAGCATTTTCAGCAAATTGTCAAAACAGTCCTTTTGTACCTTCAGTGTTGAAGTACATATAAAAATCTGACTAGATAATGTACTATTTCATACTCTTTAAACTTTTAAAAACAAACCAGAAGAAAAGTGGGATAAGTGGTTACAGTGAAAGCAGAAATAAATGTGAGTGTGTAATTTTATTGGCAGACAGGAGTATATGGTCATCATCAAACAAGATCTTGTTTTTTTCCTCAATTATGTCATGTTTCGCTGTGATTTTAGTTGCTCTGTGGGAGCTACTCACAGACAAGAATTAAAGCAGTCTGCAAACTATAAAGATGGGAGAAGTCCTCATCACCTAAATAATTTTTTTCCTTCTCATGGCCTTTTCCCTCACAACTGTGGCACATTTCTGCTTACTTATAGTTTGAAAACCATTTTTATAGGTGGTAGAGGTGGATGGAGAAGTGCCAAAAGGGTGCAGAGCTGTAAGCAAAGCAGGAGTAGTATCCCAGCTCATGGCAGCCCCCTGCACAGGCAGAGGGAGGGAGGGCAGGGGCTCAAAGGCAGGGATCTAGCTCAGCATCCTCATCCTCTCCCATCAGGATCCTTCTCTACATATTGCTCCTAGAAAATACTCCACAGCGCTATCTTTCATTTTTTTTTTTTTAATTTTAACCTACCTTGGGCTCTGCTACATTCAGTGTAGCCACAAAATTTGGCTTAATGTTAGTAGTATATTAAACTGAAAAAAGCAAGAAACTTGGCATTACCTACTGTGATGTCCAGTTAATACCTGCAAAAGCTTGTGTTAATATCTCCTACCACATATTCCTTTTTTCAGCATGATTCAGGGCTAATCTAGTTTTTACTTAACGGTCTTCTGTATAGTCTTTTCTTGGATCCTTGAAGAACTAGAAGGCTTGAATACAAATACAATGCAATAATAACATATGCAAATATGCAACATTTGCTTTGGCAGCCAAGAAAACAAAGCCCATCCTGGGGTGCATCAAGTAGATCATAAACAGCTGGTGAAAGGCAGCTGTTATCCCTCTGTATTCAGTGTTGGTGTAGCCTCCCTTTGTATCCTCTGTGGAGCTCTGGGCATCACAGAGGAGAGATGACACTTTTCCTCCAGTTCACCCACAAAGATCTTTAGTTGAACTAGTGAGTTTCTTTAATATTTTTTATTTTTTTTTAATCTATATATAGAGAGAATATTTCAGACAACGCAATAATACAAAGAATCTTTGCATCACTGATAACAAAATTTCACCTGCTTCTGATGATTCTTGAAGTTGGGTCCAGAGAGGTGCATACAACTAAAGGGACAGATTGCCTACTTGTTAAAAGATTTTTCCACAGAGCTTGAGTTGTGAACAAAGAATAAAGGAAGAGAATGAGAAAGACAGATGTACAGATCAATACAGATTTTTTTATTCCAAGTGAATCTCAAGGGCAGTACACGCAGCACACTGATTTGTCTTCATGTAGTTTGAGAGAATTCAAACTAGCATAGCTTGCATGGCATAGGTAGAATGTCTATTAATATGACAACCTGTCCCTGTGCCTCTAAAAGCAGAACAGGCCTCAGTTCACACCTTGCCTACTGTGACACCTTCTTCCAAGATTAATAGGTCATTGCTTCAGCACTGATTTAATTTCTATGAACTATCAAAATCAACTCTTCTTGTTACAAAGCCTCATACAGAAAAAAAAAAGTGTCTAGGTCTAACTCTGACTAAGATTTGAGCATTATTGAAAAGACAGCAGAAAAAGACAGGGCTGTAAATTACACGTGATGAGTGCTGGTACTTCAGTGGCTCATGCATTGTTTAAGGTCAAAATCTGAAAACCAAATGTTTACAGCCATTGATATCATTAATCAAACTTAAGCTCCCAGAAGTGTTAATGCTTTCAGTTTGAAGGGATATATTTTACTGCTCTTTGCAGATCTAGTATAGTTTGCATGCTTAGCACCCTGCAAATCTTTCAAATGCAAATGTAGCATGGCTCAGTTTATGCACCTCATTTAGAGTGTGTTTATATTGATAAAAAGAATAGTTGCCATATGTCATGAGTGTCATTCTAATGCCCTTCAGAAATAATACTGGCATGATGGTAGATATTAGAAACATTTTGGATGCTTTGGCGTGTATAGAGCCTTTCAGCTCACCACAAAAATGGGAGAGACAAAACCATACAAATATAAGTGAAATTCAAACAAATGGAAAAGGGTCCATAATGGTCTAAACACATGTATAAGACCTCCATCCTTCCCTGATTGCTGTGTTTTCTTTATTGAATTGTAAGCTCTCAGGGACTGTCCCTCAACAAATGAATACCTTGACTAGAATATTAGAGATCAACCTTTTTAGGGACTCTAGATGCTAATGCAATACAAATTATGTAAGTAAGTATGACTTCTTTTTTAGTCCTTAATCTAGGAATGTCACATTAAAAAGTTAATCACTGAATAAATCTACAAGCATTTGTGGAAGTAAAGGAGAGTCTAAGACTTTATGGGTAATCACTCTTTGTGTTGGCAGATGGACATGCCCTTTCCTCCTTAGTTTTCCCTGTGGTAGCACAAATCCTTCCTTCTCCTCTGTGAAGCAGCTCAGCTGCTGTGGAAAGCCACCTCATGACTGGCGTCCACCACTGTGATTTGCCACTAGGACCTATAGACTCACTCCCTTCAAGATGGACGGTGTCTAGGATGGTGATCAAACTGGTTGGCTCTCACAACACTGGTGAGTAACTGTTTCTGAATTAAAGTAATAACTTTTAGATTTTTCTGGTCCAGTGTGTCAGACACATTCTGAACACGCCTGATGGCTCACCTAGGAAAATTAGGAGACATTTCAGTACTTCCTGAGTATCTCTGAACTGCTTAGCCAGAAGGTAGGTGCCCAAATGCACAAACTGGGACATGCCCAGGCAGGCAGAGGGTGAACTTGGAACTCCAAAGTGAACTGATTTCAGATACTTCTACAGAAACACCCAGACTCCTCTCTGAGACTTCAGCTCTGCAGTGCTGTCCTATTGCCAGGCTTGACACAAACTCAGTAACCTGAACCTTGGTATGGACTCTCAGTTTCTTTGCCATTCTTGCTGTGAATATATTGTAGTAAAACTAGATCTCTGAATCAGTTGAGCTGGAAGAATTAAAAGATCCACATGCTAGGACAAGCTAATACTAAGGCTGTCTGAATAATGGAAACAGTGGGCAAATGCTTGTGAAGTGCTTTACCACTTGCAGTCCATACAAGCTGTATACAGCATGTGTCTAGTTTCCTGAACAGAGCAATATATTCCTATTGTCCTTGAAAATTGTTGCAGGTAAGATGGCTTTCTTTAACTATCCTTGTGCTGAACTAGATGTCAAAGCTTCTGGCACTCCACTAAACCAGATAATCTATTTCTAAAGTAACAGCCCATTTAGCATTAAAATTTGCACTTAAGGGTTGATATAAAATGTAAATTAAATGTAGGATATGAGTAAATGAGGCTCTTCTTATACTTCAATTTCTATATTGGCACCAAGGTTGATAATTTTACACAAATCATAAGTACTCTTTCTCTTTTTAAAAGTACGGTTTTCAATTTCATTTGTGGCATTGCTTTCAAAGCAGAGAAACATCACCTTCACTACCAATTCACATGAGAGTAATATGACTATCAATCACAGTGGATTGGAAAGAGCTGGTAAGATTTCAAAGCTAGGGATAAAGATAAAAGAATTAAATTAAGTAATGCTAGAATGAAGCAATCAAGATTAAATGTGTTCTCAGCTGTTGAGTTAACCGGTTCTGAGTTTTTATCGAACAAAAGGTTAAAGAAATGAACCTTTAACAGTAATTATTTCAGTTTAATGTTTCTTTAAGCTCAAGCTCACAGCAGCTGAATTTCTTCTGTCACTTAAAGAAAAAGTAAAACATCTGACATTATCATGTCTCACTAATGGCTCCCAAGAAGTTAATTTAGCATTTGTGATGATCGTGTCCAAACAGGTTTTGTGATTTAATTAGAGCCCTAAGAGTTTTGAAAATCCTGTATAGTAAGTAAATTTATGGGGTGATGATTTTAAAAAGACTCAAAAATCTTGAAATTAATTATTTATTTAAATGAATTAAATTAGACATAACTGAATTAAACTGGAAATAATGAAAATATTTCTTAAAATGTTGAGAAAGCCCAAGAAATCTTATTTGGTAATGCTATCCTGGGAGAAAAAATGTCAGTGGATGATGAGTGAATATCCTTGATGAAGCTGGTGTAAATTAAAACCATGGTTGTCATAACTAACAAGAATTTCCAAGAGAAATCTGAGAGCTCACAGTTCGATTATCTTCAAAAATATGTAACATATTTTCCTGAGTTTGAAGTTTTGAACTAGGAAACGTATTTTCCTGGTTTTCAGTTGTTTGAATTCCTTCACTTACCAGCTTCCTCTAGAATTAAAATTCTTGTTATTGTGGTTTTGCCTTCCACTGTGAAACCAGAGGTGAGGGGCCCGAGAGGGGTACATTTGAGTCAGGGGCCTCACAATGAACATACCTTGGGGACGTCCTGGAGAACCGACTGTCACCTCCATGTCTTAGGGCTGCAGCAGGCGACCACGGCCTCCAGTGGCTCTGCTCTGAGTCGTCTGCCCCAGCAACCACCACACAGCCCAGGGCTGCCTGACAACCGTGGTGTCTCTCCTGATTCTTGGTGTATTTGTCTGGGCAGCCGGTTCACAGGCAGTGGAGCAGGGCTGCCAGTGGCCTGTCAAAAAGGAGAAGACCAGTGCATAAACAAAGACTGGTAGTACAAACCTGCCATTGAAATCACATGAGGTGCACAAGACCCAAGCGCTCAGTTCATCCTGGGGTTTATTTTAATGGTCTCTCATAAGTTAAGTAGGATAAATTAACTGAAACACATGAAATTCGTATGGGGGAGCTAAACTTCAGTAAGCTTCCATGTAGATATTCCACCTAGAATTATGTGCCTTAACCTTGTTTCACGCTTTTGTATAGCGTGGTCAGTTCGAAAATCAAGCAGGGTTCAAAACCGATGTTTATTTCTTTGCCATCTCTGACTCTGCCTTTCCAACGTCATCTCACCATCAGTCATCTCACCATTGTTCCATAGGTGTAAGATCTTTATGTGTTTCTTCACCTGTAGCAGCTCGTGCAGTGCTGCTCGCCCTGCTCAGGGTCTGGGTCCCACCCACCGTATAGGATCCTGCCTGATCTTTCCAACACAGTCCCACATGCTGTCCCATCTCAGCCTCTCCAGCTGCAACATCATGAGAGACTGAAGAACAGACCAAATTAAAGACATAGCTCTTTTGGAAGGTAGAAAGGAAAAGGTTTGACAGCCATGGAGAATGGAGAAGAAAAGCAGATGTGAAAACATTTTCACAATTTGTTTAAGACATTCACAGTGCCAACTGCATTGACAGGCACCTGATGTGTTTCTTCCCCCACCTCTCAGCCCTCTGACTAGGGCTCATGTGGTCATCTGGACCAGGAGTTGATATGGCTGAAAAATAACTCTGTAAATGAGTGGTTGTGAAAGATTTATGTTTAACTCAGGTCACTTATCAAGTTCTCTTCAAAGCCCTGCAAATGGTTGTACTGACAGCATGAGGGAGTGATGGAAGAGTGTGAATGAGCAACCTGAGGTATGAAGTAGTACGGGTTGCTTGTGCTGCATTAGAGTTGAAACAAATATGGGTCAAACGGCAGACTAAGAAGATTTTTTTAAAAAAACTTTCACAAAGGAACATCTCACAATGGAAAAATATTAGGGAATTTGAAGAAACTGGAAGGTTTGTCTTGTTCACAGATAGATTTCAAAAAGAATCAAGCATCAAGATAGTCAGCTTTCCTCTTTCACTTTTAAACTTGTCAGCACCACATTCTCAAATACCTAAATCACATAATTTTCCTCTGAGCACCAAAAGAAAGGTCTCTATTTGGTGCCTAAGTGTACTAAGTATGCTTGAGGAATGAGACCCTTGAGGATAGGGAGAGTCTCCTGCTAATGTGCCTCTTCAGTCTTCAGCATATGCCAAGAGAAGAAGGGAAGGAATGAGCCAAGAATCCCAAATGCTATTTCCCCATGTAACACATTCTGCTGTAAGGATGATGCTGAGCTTGACTTCAGAATTCAAAAATCTTGCCATTTTCTTTCCACACTTGATTTTATTGCTCTCTGGGCTTATTTTCAATACAAACCAGTGACAGAGCCAGTTTCTTTAGTAGCTGCAAAAAAGGGTTTCAAAGTCAACCATTATAACAAGTAGCTCTCAGGAAAATGCTTGGTGACAAAAAGAATGGGGAGGAAAGGTGAATCTATATAAATGCTGTTGCATTAAGGAAAGAAGTGGTTTGAAACAAAATTTTATGACTGATGAGTTGAAAGTTTAATTTAGAGCAATCAAATATTTGTCTAATAAAAACAAGTCAATGCTTCTAAAAACAGTATCATGAGCATGTAAAACTCCTTAAATCAACATAAATGGAGAATGTAAGTGCAAGAATGAGAATCAAACCTAAGAACAAAAATTAACATCAAAGAAAACTAAAGAATGAATGAACACGCAAAGGGTTACCCAACAAATCAAGGCAAACAGTATCTGAACGTGGAGGTTTTGAAAAGTTGTTCACTACGTCCACATCTTGCAGGGAATGTGTAAGGCTCCAGCCAAGTGGTGGCAGTGGTAGTGGTTTCATCTTTCAGCCCCATCACTAGCTCTCAGTCTTCCCTTTTCCCATGGCATATCACCAACCTGGTCATGCAACCACAGCTTCTTGGGGCCTGTGTTGTGAATGAGATCCTTGAAATATTCTCTTTAAAAAATAGTCTATATTTTACCTCAGTACATTTATTGGTCAGTCTGACCTTGCAGGATAAGTTAGCCCAGTGGGATTCAGGGACATGATTTCCTGGTGGATTTGGCAGAGCTGGGTTAACGATCAGACTGAATGATCTTAGAGGTCTCTTACAACCTAAATGATTCTATGATTCCATGACTTTGGATAATATTCTCCTTCAGTATCTCACTGCTGCAGGCCCTAATTTTGGAAAGGATCCCATTAAATATGCTTGAGTCCTACTGATGCTGGGCATATGCATAAGTACCTCCCTGATCAGGCATGTGCATATGTGGTTTCTCAGACTGATCTCTTAGATCATAACTTATTTGCAAAATACATTATTAATTCTCTGACATGTTTTGTGAGAGCATGAATGAACAGATGAATAAATAAAGTCAAATAGTTTCTCTATTTTTGGGTAAAGAGAATTTTTTTGGTTAATCTTTCTTTGCTATGTTCTGAATATAGTTTTTCTTTTACCTCTATTTTGAGGTTTTAAAAACAAACAGATTAGAAGAAAGTTAAAATGATCTTTCAGATTTTTAAAGGTTATTAATTGTTTTTTTGCTAAACAAAGGTAAAATTTTGTCTTTGGCAAAATGTTTCTGGGAACATTTGTCTTTGGCAAATGTTTCTTGGCTGTTTTAGTATAACTGAAGGCCCTAGAGAGATAAAGTCTAAATAAATTCAATAGACTTGACATATTCCTCTTTTTTACATTATTCAAATAATAACGACTCCATTTACATTCCATAAGAGATCTTAACAGAAGGCTGTCAATTGTGACAAATTTCACAAAGCAATACTTGATGTGTGTTTACCTCTTTTAGTGCTTGTAGCTGTCATGGAGTGACTAATTCACAACAAAAGCTTTATTTGATAAATGTAGAATCTTAATTGTGTCGAATAACTATGTAAAGAATTCAGTTTTGAGAAAACAATCAATTATTCAACTTTTCCAGTAATCATTTTTTTGAACCATTTAATGCTATAATCATTCATGGGTGTTGAAAATCTGGCTGTGTTGTGTAGACATGGTTACTTACATCACTCAAATGGGATCATTTTGCTCTGATGTTTGTCTGGGCAATGTGGACAGGTGAAATAGGTTCCAGTGTTCTGTGGGCATGAAGCTTTGAAAATTGGTCTTCATAAACACCTATTTCAACTTAAAAAGTCTATTGAAGCTTGTGTAGGAAATGAATTTGAAAAAAATCCCAATAAATAATCCACCAAAAAGCCTCAACAAAATTCATTATCACATATTGGTTAAACTGGTTAACATTACTTATCTTTCAACTATGCTGCCTGGACTTTTCCAAATTCAGACACTTGAACAAGATGTGTCCTCATCTGGAACATCTGGTCTGACTTGTCAGTACAGATAGCTTTGCCTCTTGGAAGTGTATTGGGTCACCCGAGATCTGAGCTGCAGTCATGGGTTGTCTCACCCTCTGAACTGAATGTGGTGAAAGGCAACAGCATCTAAGCCTCACAATGAGAATGTTCAAACAGGTGCATGGAGGGCAGTGTCCTGACTTTAAAGCAACACCTGAGCAGCTGGGAGGAGTTAGCTGTCTACTATTTTATTCCTTGGCTAACTACTGCAGTTTTGTGATAGCTATCAAAAATGAAGCAACATAAAATGTTAGCATTTGGAGGCTCTTTTATAAGGAGGCTCTAGCCTCTGAGCTGATCTGGTTGTCTAGAATAAGTGTTCTTGAAAAAGAATCTAGATCAAAATCTTAGAAATGTAACCAGGCCAAAGGTGGCTTTGGCTTATACTTCTTTTTCATGTCATCAGGCAATCTGTCATGTATTCATAATACAATCAAAAAGTGCACACAGATTCTGAAGTTCAGAAAAAGGGAAAATGTAAAAATTATGGAATTGTTTTGGGAAAAGAAAAAAAAAGAAAAATTAAGCAAATTTTTGAATGGCTGACAGAAACATGGTGTCTTAAGTGCCTCCTCTGCTTTCAATACCTACTGGAAAAGCTGTATCACAGAACATAAGCACAAGAACTTAGAACAGCAGATTGAGAGATTGTTATACATATCTACATGATTTTGCTTAATTAGGCATCCTCTTTCACTCACGATCAGAGAGAGGACATTGGTTTAGACTGCCTTTTCCTCTGATCTGACATTTGTTTCTTTAAAAAAGTACTTTTAAAACAATCAAATGGAATTTAAGTTGAAAAAATATTACAAGACTGCACCAAGGTCAACCTCCTTTTCATTAAAAGGATTTTCTTCATTTATCTAATGCAACTTTAGATGTATTATGCTGATCAATGTAGTTGTTCATTGGCTAAATGATCTTCTTCATTGAACTGTAAATTCATAAGGAAAAATGATTAATTCATGTATACATTGTTTATGCTGTCTTTACTAAAGAAAGTATTCTAATTATCATTTAAATAATGGTATTTGACTTTAAAATGGGCCAAATATGCAAATATTGTTCTACTACCATTGTGAGCTGAGCCGTTACACTTCAAAAAAGGGTGGGCGAGTTGTGCTTCGATTTACAGCTGTGTGATGACAGAGCTGATTTTCTTGTGCAAGGAAAATTACTTCGTGTTTACTCCAGTGCAACAGATAATCAGATGTGAGCCACTGGAATGAATATCTCTGGGAAACTTCGACATGTTATCTTTGAAAATATGATATTCACTTACTGTTAGCAATGAATGATTTAAATCACAAGCTTGGGGCATTATTTTCCTTGGGCTGTTACACTTTCAGGACATAAACCTAGCTTTGAGAGAATTGCCAGCTATCTCAATTTTCATTAATGAGAGGAACTTCAATCTAGAAATCCATGCAAAACTTTACAGGTAAGCCAGTAAGTAGAGAAAATGTGTTTTCATGCAACAGCCATTAAAATAAAACTCTGCTCCTGATGAGAAAACTTAAACCACCTCAAATCAAAGCAACCCCCACCCCACAGGAAAAGTCCTGAGGTCAGCAATTCAATACTTTGTTTTTCTTGATCTGTATGGCCACATATTAATAATGTCTGGGGGTGGGGGCATGTTAACTATGAAGGAATTTGGGATGTTTTCATTATTGCTGGGCAAATAACTCTTGAAAAGTAAGCATCTCTTTTATGCATAGATCAAGTGAACTTGGCAGCAGCAGTGTCATTGATGCTAACAGTGTGTGACAGGAAACAAACCCATGTGACTGCTGTGTTTTGTAAGTGGAGCTCTTGTGTAAGATTCCGGTACATTCTTTTCCAGCTATTCTCTCAGAAATTTGAACTTTTAATTAAAAGGCAACATTGAAGCATGTCCAGCACTGGCAGTCTTAATGCTGTTTCTTCTCCACATTAACATGCAAACCAGCTTCAGTCAGCATGCAAGGAGATACTGTATAATTAGCTTCATCATCCATGATGAGCAAATATGTGTTTTGGGGAGGGAGAAGACGTACCAGTGTTTTCTAATCAAATGATCAGGATTTTCAACTCCTAGTAGACATGTCACTTTGTCATAGAAACTCTAATGACCATTTTATTTTATCAGTTGGAACAAAATACTTGTATCAAATTCAGATTATTTGTAAGGATATATGTGCTATTATAAAAGCAAAGCAATTAATTAAAAAAATTATTTGGAATGTAATATATTTTTAAAGTAAATATCAACTAAAACTGTAGCAAATATCAAAACACAAATACATAGCCAGATACTGATCTCTGGAAAGATGTGCTATAGTAGGTTTCATATAATATGCATCATCATTTAAAACCCTAGAATCCATGTCAGTAATAATCACAGAGCTTTGTAATGTATGTGTATTAAAGATCTTTAATAATTTGTAATACAGATTTTTAGTAGTACAAACATAGGGACAGACATTACATGACATGTTAAGTTTAATACATCGACTGCTGAATTCAATGTTAGGTTTAAATTCTGACAGTAAATTTGAGTGATAAATAAAAACACATTAGCTGACATGAAACAGAGAATGAAAAACTACAAAATATATTTTATTATGAAGCTTAATACTTCTTTTCCCTGTGGTTTAGAGGTATGTTTTATATGCTACACAAATAAAGAGACACTTACTTGACCAAAAAAAAAAAAATAATCCCCATCCTTTCAGTTTCTGAATTAAACATCCTGAAATGGCAACAGAAGACTATAGCATTAGATCTTGATTTGCAGGTTCACAGTATTCACATTTTTCATTTCCATGGAACTAACAATAAAGTAGCATGAAAATAGAATCTGTTCCTTCTTAGATTATTAAGTACTGTTACAGAATCAAGTTTTTATAGTGCATTCAATAAGAAGCAATGTGAAAAAACAAATCCAATATTTTTATAGTTCAATCATCAAGAAATAAACAATCATTTAAATATCATGTTTTCCCCTCCAAAGACAACTACCAATCTTGTGAAAATCAGTCTAGATGCACACAAATTTATATTTCAAGAAAGCAGTAACTCAAAGATATCAGCATAGCCATTGAAGATTTCTGGATTATCCACAGCTCCTTCAGAAGACCTTCTGACAGTGTTTGTAAATAGTTTAACAGAAGCAATCTATAAGAGAGGAGGATCATGGGCAGGTACAAAATTATCTATCTGTTTACATGCCTCTATCACTAAAACATCAGCTGAACACTTTTTGTTAGATGTTCCCTCATGGACACAAAATTCATACTGATTAGTTATTTCTTCACCATTCAGATTTGCTCCAATGATGTTTGTTACCTAGTTTAGTTCAACCTCATTCAGAGCAAGATGATGGTTCTACTCCTTACCACTCTTTTTGAGTTTTACAATTAACATTATTTCTTCCTCTAGCTGTTTCAAAGGTTTCTGAAAATTCAGGTCTAGGCACTGCAGATGAGGGCAAAGTCTTCATAGAAGTGAAATTCTCTTACACAAATGGCTTATCCAAAACTTTTTCAGGTAAGTAACAGTCTTTCTATTTTGGCTGACTTGTAAAGAAGATTTACTAAAAATATAAAATGGAAGATTGCTTCAGATGAGCCTGCATTTCTTTGTTATTTTAAAGAAGAAAGAGATGAAAAGGGAATTTTTGAGCATCTTTTCTGTTATCACACAAGAACTTCAGTTGATTCCGAGAATATTCATAAAATATGCAATCTGCATTATAATGCAGTGAAATCATCAGTGTACAGATATCTGACAACATATTTAACAGGAAGACTTTTTAATAACTCCAAGTGGTATGGACTCAGTTGGCCTGATTTTACAGAAAATGATTGCTTGATACTTCCATGAATCTGACTCACCATTGCCGAACATCAGTGAGGAAGCAATATCCTGATAGGCCATGAACTTAAAGCTACATAAAAGGTAGTCCTGATTTTCTTCCTTTCATAACACTTTTCAGTCTTTTTCTTATTGCTGAGAAATAGAGGCTTTCCGTAGTTGATTTAGCCATTCACTGAAAAATTATGTATCTTTAGAAAAAAAAAATCCATTTTTTTCTCAAAACAAGGGAGACCCAGTTATGATAGAATGCTGAGATTAAAGTTTCAGCATGTACTGAAATATGCCACATTCTTTATTATTTCCTATCAGAACTGATATCATGGTTCCTGCCTTCTCCAAAACTGCAAATAACCTTCACTGCTATTAGGAACACAGCCAGTTACATACACTTGATCTTCAGGCAAAATAAACCACTAAAATTTGTATTACATGGGTATACGCAGTTGAGAAATCTTTGACTGTCTCCTGACTGAGTCTAATTGTGAAAATCTCTCCTGATGAAGTTTTTAAGAATAAGTCTGTTATCTCAGAACAGCTGAGCAGCTTGGTAAGTGCTGTGCTCTTTCAGATGCCTAATACATGCTCAACTCCCTGGGATCTTGACCAGGGTGGAACAGCAGGGTGGAACAGGTGGTGTTCATCACTGATGAGATGGCCTCAGAGAATTAAGGGATCCACAGAGCTGATTTTAAACCTGTGCTCTCTCTACATCTACCTAATAAGAAATAGTATATTTCTGATAATCACACATTTAAGTTGTAACTCAATATTAGCCTGATAAATGTTTGACAGAAATGTATATTTGCAGCATCTCTTGAGAACCACTGTAAAATCAATTAAAATATTAAAAAGCAACAATTTTTACCATATCAGTTTTAGAGGACCTACTTTACAGAATGTATCTACAGAAACCTCTTATTGATATGTATAAGCAGTGACTGTCCAATTGCCCAAAGGGTACTTTTCAATAGACTTCACAAAGATTCAGGTATTTCAGAAAAGAGAATATTCTAGAACACACATTTTTCCTCTCATAAAATCCATATTAGTTTTTTCAACATAATTGTGAATTATTCTTGTAAATAACCACTCTAATCGGTGTTTTTGCCAGTGGAGTTATTCAAACCAATTTGATGAATGCAGGAAGACATGAGTTCTCCTACTCAAGCCCAAGGGCTCTGCTTACACTGAGACTACTGAGATGCTTGTGCATGGCACAGGATCAGGCACATGGTGCCTGAGTAATTCTCCAGTTGTAAAGTGAGTGAAAGCTTTGGAATTCTATGGACGTATTCCTGTTGTATTTCTGAAGATATTCGAATACTTCTGTTTTACTTTTGGAGTTACCACTTTTGTTTACCTGCACACCACATATAACACCTGTTAAAACTGAAGATCGGAGGCTGTAAAATTTTGTCTTCTCAGCGTCAATAAGATGTGAGAAAGAAATGGTTTCCCCATATTGTGGAGGAGAAACTGTGGTGTGTGCACGTGTCTCTGCAGCTCCCAGAGCACCAGGCAGACACAAGTGAGGACCTCTGTCAGAAGCCATCTCACACAAGCCTTTTTCCCCACCCTATCACAGCCACACTTAGTGCTGGGAGGCCACAGGGTCAGCTCTGTCAAGGAGTTAATTCAGATTCAAATTAACCACTTTTATAGCAAGTTGGTTTTACCCTGATAACTTTCTTGCTCCAGTTCACTATACAGTTGCAAACTCTTATGTAACTGAAAGGGAAGAGAGTGCTTGTGGGCAGGAGGGGAAGGAGCTGTGATCTGTGAGCTGCCAGAGTACCATGTGCACCAGAGGAGCTTCATGTCAGCTCATGGTGTTGGTGGAAGTACAGTAGAGGCTCCTCCTTAAAAGTTATTCTGTGTCTGACTTCTCCTGAAATTAGTGCTCTGAACCTATCTGACTTTTCAAAAGTCATCTAAAATTTTTCTAATAGTGCACAAAATTAATATAATTATGGTGGCTAGAATAGGGAAGAGGTGAAAGGAGCCATTTCAATCCTAGTGGACCAAGGAAGCTTTATATACACCTTTGGTGATCCACATCTTTACTCAATAATAACACACACAAAAAACCAAAACAAAACAAAAAATCCAAACTAAAACCAAACCAACAAACAAACCTAACTGTGGCTGCAGGCTGCATAGAATTAAGGAATATGAGAATTTTTTAAGGAAAATGAGAGTTTTTCTGTTAACATAATATAGTATTTTCACTGAAAAATTCCAGGTGTTAAGCAGAAGACAAAGGTGCACATAATTTTTCTTGCTATTGCTGAATTAGATGCAGACAGGCCCACATTTTGAATCTTTGCAGGTGCAGGTAAGACTATTATGAGCAAAGATATCTCAGGGCTTTAGCCAATATAAATATGCAAAAACCCTCCAAACCCTAACAGGTTCCATTTAACAAGAAAACAGGTGGTTTTTTTACTGTGCAGCTTCTTCTGAGAGTGCAACTGGCAAAGGAGGTCCTTCTCTTGTATTAGTTATTTCTGCACTGGAGGGAAGAGGGACAGCATTGGCTCTAGCAATGCAGCTGTCCCTTTTGAGCAGAGCCAAGCCTTAAGGAGACAAGACACCGGCAGGAGGGCCAAAGTAAAAGAATTCGTTGGGCAGGTATCTGTGGAAAAAAAAGTACCAACTGCTCTCTGGCACATTTTGCAAACAGCAAAAATTTAAAACTGACCCAAGCTGCCTGAAGATATTCCTTCCTAATGCCTATTCACAGTGGGATTCTACTAAAGATGGGATGGCAGAACATTTTACAAAGAAGTACAGACCAGCTATCTTCTTTAAGTGCTGCATGTCAAGCTGGTCCCTCAGTTCATTTGCTTCACAGTAATGTTTTCTTTTTTTCTAGGAAAAGAAAGAGAAGGAAAATAAAGAACCTCTTGAACTAAGGACTTATGTGTCACATGCAGATGAGAAATCAGTTTCATCCATTTAGAGATAGCATGTCTATCCTGTGTCTGAAGAAGTGAGTCCATTATGACCAAACAAGATCTGAGATAGCCTCAAAATACTGATAGAAACTGCCCTGATTCTCATCAGTTTACCACGTGAGATCCAGTCAAGTTAATTAGCAAACAATTTTCTTGTTCTGTGATCATCTATGCTTTATATCATTCCCTATTCCCACTTGCTGCTGGAAAAATATTAGCAAGCTTAACCTTGAGGATGAATTGTATTTCTCATAGAGCTTTTTTTAGCTCAAAATACATATCAGACAAATGTGACCAATCTTTTTTAAGGACTTGTTAGTCACATTGCTTATCCATCCAGCATCCTTAATATAAAATGCATCATATACACTCAGCCAGGACTGTGCTTAGCCTGGTATGAAGACACAAATGAAGAGTAAGTAGGAAATTTTTTTCTTATCATGTTATTCTCCATGAAAGACATGCATGATAGAAGGCATGTTTTGAGTATTAAAAAATACAGAGGCACATCATGTCTCCACAAGAATCAACAGTTGTTTCAGGAAGGACAAGACTCAAAGACTCTGATAATAAGAGACATCTCTGTTGATGATATTTTTGTATGAATGAAACTATTGTTTGTCATGAAAGCTTCCCTGAAGTATATGCCCTGCCACATGCCCTCTACTGATTTTGTATCACTTAAAAGTTGTGAACGCTTTTAATGGCCATTGCTTCTGGACAAAAGTACTAGGTCATAAGGAATAGATTTTGTTTGCTACTATTCAAAATGATTCAAGAATATTTTATGTTCCTCAGAAGGCAATTATATTTGTCACATCATTTATTTTATTGGAGAAAGCTACATTTTTCCGGATTCCTTGTGGTTTATTATATCTCATTTAAAGGAGGTAGAAATCAATTCTTTTTTTTTCTACAAGTGAAAAATAAATTCCAAACAACTTAAATGTTATTACTTTATTCATAGCTCTGGAATGATATGGGCATAAATATTCACAAGGAAAAAAAATGAAATCCCAGAAGAGCAGGCCTTTTAATTTACTTTTTATTCCCTGTACTCTCTAATTAGAGGTATATGCCACATTATCAACTGTAGATTTTAAAATAAAAAAGCATTTTTTTAGGCCAGCTCTAGAGTTTGTTAGGTTTTTCAAGTACGGCTTCTAAAAACACTGTAAGAGCAGTTTACCTTATATAATAATATTGCCACAGAAGCCCACTGTGTTCTTCATTATCAGCAAATGCCAGCCACTTTGTCCTCTGCCATCCTTGGCACTGCTGCCTGCACCTGGTGCTGGACAGTCTGCAGCTGATCTGTCCACACAGAAAGAAAAAGGGACTTAGACAGAAGTGGGGTTTAGTGGGACGGGGCCTGCAGTGCTATGTAGGAAAACCTGCATTGAGGGCAGAACTGAGGAGCTGCACAGTGGCAGAGTCTGGCAGCAACCAGTGACCCGAGATCCAGCCCCTCACCCGTATCAGGGCAGAGGGGCAGCTCCAGCCCCTCCATCCGTATGAGGGCAGAGGGACAGCTCCAGCCCTTACCCGTATCAGGACAGAGGCACAGCTCCAGCCCCTCCATCCATATCGGGGCAGAGGGACAGCTCCAGCCCCTGACCCGTATCAGGACAGAGGCACAGCTCCAGACCCTCCATCCGTATGAGGGCAGAGGGACAGCTCCAGCCCTTACCCGTATCAGGACAGAGGCACAGCTCCAGCCCATCCATCCATATCGGGGCAGAGGGGCAGCTCCAGCCCCTCACCCGGATNCACAGCTCCAGCCCCTCCATCCATATCGGGGCAGAGGGACAGCTCCAGCCCCTTACCCGTATCAGGACAGAGGCACAGCTCCAGCCCCTCCATCCATATCGGGGCAGAGGGACAGCTCCAGCCCCTGACCCGTATCAGGACAGAGGCACAGCTCCAGCCCCTCCATCCATATCGGGGCAGAGGGGAAGCTCTAACCCTTACCCGTATCAGGACAGAGGCACAGCTCCAGCCCTTCACCCATATCAGGACAGAGGGACAGCTCCAGCCCCTCACCCGTATCAGGACAGAGGGACAGCTCCAGCCCCTCCATCCATATCAGGACAGAGGGGAAGCTCTAACCCTTCACCTATATCAGGGCAAAGATTAACGGGCATTAATGGGGTATTTCAGGGTATTTTTACCTTGATTCCATATTCATTTTGACATTAGCCTATGACTTCTTTGCATGAACATTGCTTTAGCTGAAGTCAGGCAGGGTTTGAGGTAAATGCTGACCCTGTTGCTTTTGATGACAGTGCACCTTCAGCATATACTTGAAACTCCCTGTGGAGGGGGCTGGATAAGCCACAAGGGCCAGTCCTCAAAACAGGAGTGTCTGTACTGTGTCGTTCACAAGAAACATCTTTTGAACCTGTTTTAAAAGTCCCAGATTCTCCATCTTCCAGCCCAATGATCAATTCCTGTGTCTCTTGACCCTTTTCATTAAAGCCCCTTCCCTGGGATATCCCTACTTTGAAATGCAAGCCATCATTTCTTGTCCTGTAATGGACACCACAGGGAACACACAGGTCCACTTTGCAGCAAATAAACTGGAAAATTCTTTTCACATTCCATTTTCTGCATTCTATGCAATAAGCAGTGCTTAATCTTCTACCATTTATTGTGGCTTTTGGTAACTTTTCCTCAATTAGTTTCCATTGTTTCGGAGCTGTTACACCCAAACCCATGTGCTATAATCCAGCTGAGACTTTACACATTTTCACTGGTATAGAAAGATTATTTTATATGACTTGATGATTACCTAACCTGGAACAAGGTTCACCTTTTTGCAAAACTAGGGCAACGTTGCTTTAAGATCTCATTGAATCACCTGTATCTCCAGATTCTTTCTCTATAAACTGATACCTCTTCCCTTACTCATTCAAATATTTCTTTCTCATCTCAATGTGCGGCACTTTACCTCTTTCCATAGAAAGTAATCTTACATTTTTGGCTGGGCCCTCCCTGGATTTACAGCTACTAAGCAATTCAGGTTTCTAGATTTTCAAAAATATGGCGAAAGGATCTAAATATTGCAAGGCAAAGGTGATCTTTTCATGATTCAATTGCTTCTACACTGTGTGATTCCTGCTGTGATTACCCAAATCCATTGGACACATCCAGCACTCCCCAAAAATGCCAAATATCAAGTCTGTCTCAGATGAGACTCCCAGTGCTATATCTACCTGGCCAGATCTGCAAGAATAAGGAACTATGTGTCTTTTCCACCTGACCATTGAGAACCAGCTTCAGACTATAATGGAAATGAATCCTATGTAGATATAAAACTTTGGTATTTAAATCTGACTTAGCATTTTTTCTTTGCAAATAAGCATGTCCCTCACTAGGACTGGTATATTTACAGTATTGAAAATACTGTATGAAATTAAACAAAATAACAAATTTCATCTAATTCATTGCATTAAAAAGTGGAAATACAGAGGTTGGAGTCAGGAAAATAATAAAAAGTCAATCAGTGTCAATCAGTTTCAACTCACTGATCTCAGATTGTGTTTTCTACTACCCATGGAGCTACAAGTAAATTCAATTTTTAGGTGGAATTTGAGTGGCTTTGTGAAGTGCCTGGAATGGGATTGTCCTCCATTCACCGGGAAAGTGAAGGAACAAACAGAAGTCAGGCCATTACAATAAACAACTCAACTAAATATTTAATAGATGGACTGTAACAACAATTCCTGTGATTTTTCAAGTGCCTATACATTAACACATCTGTACCCATGAAAGTATGTCATTACACATCTGTGGATTACATACGTATCCTAGCTCTGATTTGGGATGTCTCCTTTCTATACTCAAAAAGCTTGACACTGCACAACTGTGCTGAACAAGACACAGCCACAAATGGTGAGAATGTTCCCACTCAGTACCAGTTATTTATAATTTCAGTGTGCAAGCTTATCTAGCTTGTGTAGTAAGCCATGGAAACATATATGGAGAGCTTTGGGTGGAATGAAGCTCTTCCCATCAGCCTTGGAGAAGATATGATCAATTAGCCTAAAGGAGATGATTAACTGTTAGAAGGCCAAAGCTAAGTGAAGTAAAACCCATGATGTTTTTAAGAGACAGGGAAGCAGACTTAAGAAAGTGGGTAAAATTGAAGGCACAGTTTTGGATTCCTGCATAAGAATTTAAATATACTCTATATACAAATCCAAGAAAGTAGATGCGATGGCGATCCAGCAGCACAAATGCATATGGATTATGTACATTGCTGTTCAGAACAACTTCTCCATGCCATTTTCTTGATAGATTTCTCAGCCCTGCATTACTCTATCATCTCAAGAGTTTTACTGTCACCACATGAGCTTTTCTCTACATGTCAGTGACAAATATGTTGGCCCCATTTCCACTGCAGAAAAACCACACTTCAATGCACAGGTGTGAAATAGATCTATTGCTATGCTGCTTTATTGTGTGGCAATTCATTTTATGGATTTGCTGATGTGATATGCCTACTAGAGAATGCAAAGAACACAACCCAAGAAGGGTAATGTTTTCTGGAGATATTTCTGCTATAGTAAATCAGTGCGTTGCCTTTGATTTAACAGAACTGTACCAGTTAATGCAAGAGAGGGTTTGTTTAACAGGACTCCTGAGAAGGAAGAAAAGTGCTCTGTGGTTACTACTGGGGTTCAATATCAGCTGAATATCTGCATAAGTAAAAACAATTTCAAGAAAAATACTCCTCCCTTTTCTTTCTTTTCTTTCATAAATTTATGTGTATGGATTAGATCCACAAGTTTTCATCTGTTTTGGAGCTGAAGTGAAAATGAGTAGAAAGTAAGAAACAAGGAGAAAAAAAAAAAGAAAAAAAGAGATCAAGATAACAAAAACGAAAAGCAGAAAGCCTTAGCTGGCCCTGCTGGATACTGTGTTCAAACAGCTCTTGTGCAAACCCCAGGTAAGAAAGAGTGTTTTAACAAGATGATTTTTTAAAAATGTTGTTACTATTTGTAACCATTCAGTGTATCTCTTTTAAGAAAAACAGAAAACTAGACAGCAACAAAAACAAACAAGCAAGCAAGCAAACAAACAAAAAAATCTAACCTGCAGTAGGGGAAGGATTAGGAAGTAGTTTTAAGATAAAATACGAAACCAGCAGAAAAGAGACTGTCCTTTGAAAGAGGAGGACTTGGGAGTAAGCATGTGGAAATGTAAGGAAAAGCTGAGCACAAAAGGTACAGCAGTAGAAAGGTGAAGTAAGAACCTTGGTGAGCAGCTGGGAGAGAACAGAACCAGGAAATGTGTCAGTGAGTGGAAAAGATTAGCTTACTGTCTCTGATGCTGAGAAAAGGACAAAATCAAGACGTTAACACAAACCATGTAAAAAGGCAGATCCAGGAATTTTCAGGTCCTACATATTTGGCTGGATACTAATTAATCAAATATATTTGAATAAACCCAACGTTCCTTTTGAGTCTGAGCATTTCAGACTCTAATTTCATGTAAGTTATTTTTGCTCAGAAAGTGAGTCATTTATGGAACCAACTTTCGATATTCATGGGTCCAATTTCGAGCAAGAGCTGTCATGTGGAGAAGAGGTGAGGAACCACACACCTCCCTCTGCCCAGGCTGTTCTTGGCTCATTCACTTCTCTGAGCACTGAATTCATTCACAATTCAGGAACATGTCCTGCTGTTACTTTCTAGCACATTTAGTAAAGTGCTGAATCCAAAATTAGTCATGTGGTGTTGCTAGGTTTTGCTAAATGTTCCTATAAATTTACTGCAGTATTCTCTGCTTTGTTCAGAAAGGCTACTCCTGTCAAAGACAGAAGCAAACTTGAAATAAAAAATTTTTAAGAAAATATTTTAAGGTATAATTGTCTTCATAGACTCCTACAACAAGACCCAGCTATATTTACAGAATTATAGCATTAGCCTTTACACACAGTTTACATGTAGGCTTTTAGTTAACCTAACAATATTTTGCTGTGTGGCTGATGCATTAACATGTATAAGTGAGCACTTGTCCATAAGGGATTTGTCAGACTGTCACCAAAGACTAAGATAGGCAGACCAGGCTCTGGGTAAAAACACATGGGGATCACAGCAATCACTCTGAAGGGAATTAAAGCAATAGATTAATTGACCATAAGAGCAATTTTCCTTGTTCATGAATCTGGAATTCCCTTGGCTGCCAGAATTGCAGATGAAAGTGGAAAACATCCTTGACCTTCTCTGTCAAATACTTCTCCCTTTCTCTTTGTCTCATTTGCAGAAAAGTGGATTTTTTTTTTTTAAGAGTGATTTACAGGGTCTGAGAATTACAAAGAAAAGGTTTCAATAAAATAGTACCCAAGTTCTCATTTATTCTGCTATGTCCTGACACATAAAGATATGTAAGGGAATCTTTCAAAAGTTGTCAGCTTGTATCCTTGTAGTCTACCGCACTTCCTGACTTCAAAGCCTGTGGTGCACGAGTTAGCCCGTGAATGCAGTACAAATGCTTGAAATAAGGCTGCAGGGATGTTTGGGAAAACAGTACTGTCTGGAGAGAGGTGATAGGTGCTCAAATCTTTGCTCTGCCTGTAACTCTCTTTGCAGTCCTTGGCAAGACAACTTGTCTGGCTTCCATTTTTCTATCTGAAAAATATCCCTTTGCAGGAAATTCAGGCAGTTTCATTAATTAACCCCTATTTAGAAAAGCACTTAAACACGTATTCAGTTAGGCCTTTTTCTAAAGAATAGTTTAAACATGTGCTTAAATGACATCCTGGATTAGAGTTTACTGCTTACATAATGCTTCATATCTTAGAGATGGTACATAAGAGTTTTATGGATAAGATTTATTTATACACTGTTCAGTAGAAGAAAAAAGTGATCATTTGACAGGGCAGTTAGCTTGTTTGTCTTTTTACTGATAGTGCTTGCTGTCTCTATGTGGATTATTTCTGGATTAATTATTTTAGTGGACAGAGCTTGAGTAAAACACAGGCACAACAGGGCTAAGCTAAGAGTGAACTGTCTGACCTATGAAATATTTTGACATGACAAAAATGTTCCATTTCCATATCACTAGGAAACCAAAACATTTCAAAGCATTTCATCAGGGGAAGCTTGTCTCTGTTAAGGGCATTTCTCTGGGGTGCAAGAGATAAACATTCAAGCCTGTGTTTTCTCACTCTCCTGCTGACTGGACAGGTAGCCACAAGCACAATTCTGGAGTGGGTCTTCCCTGTCTGATCAGCAACTCTGCTGTCTCTTCCCTCTCTCCACTTTCTATTTGAAACTGTATTTTTTCTGTGATATGGTTTGATTTAGAGAAATCTGTGTATTCTGACCAAATTTGGTTTCTTTAACAGATCTGTTCTCTCACATAACCAGGTCTCCACAGGTCTCATTCATTCTTCTCTGGTGGGGTCAACATTCCCCTTAACCTTAGCCTATCCTATGTTTAAATTGCTTTTGTGACTATAATATCAAACATTTCTCTCAGGAGAAGAGATAATCACAAATTCAAATGTTTAAGCCTTTCTATTTTTTTCTGGGTCCCATTTCTGTCTCATAATGGAGAGCAGGAGGAAGGGAGAAAAGAAAAGACAATATTGGTGTTTATGGTGGCAGGTATTCTATTTCAGAGGGATCAGTGTGATCAGCAAAGCCAGGTGAGATCTGCCACTGCCAAATAATAAAACCTTAGTGGGCAGGTATTCGAGGTGTTGGTCTGGCACACAGAGACTTCCAAATATTTATTGAACATTCGCACATAATTTCTTCCAGTTGCAAAAAATGGACAGATAAAATACTGGAAGTGTTTTGAAGCATAGAAATGAAGACTACTCAGAAACAGCTCCAACTACTGCAAAAAACAACAGCCCACCTGCTCAGCAAAGGATGTTACTGTGGAAGCATCACCCTTTGTCTCTGCCCTATACACCAAACCCTACTGGATAGAGAATCATTTCAGTCTTCTCACCTATGAACCAGATACAAGTTCAGTGCATTGTCACCCCCATGAGGAACTCCTGAGCTCCAGGGGATACAAGAAGTCCCTACCATACAGGCAGTGGGACATTTTGAGATCTCACCAATGAGTACGCCAGGTGGCACGTGTGGATGGTAGAAAGCGACTTAATTTCAGTACTGGCACAACAGGATGGGGAATATCAGCTCTGACAGGCACTGGCAAACTTCCCTGGTAGTTGCTGTACCTGACCAACCACAGGGAAATGGACTAATGGATAATCACCTCCATCCTCTGATTCGCCAAATTACAAGGTACAACTCTGCTAGGGGAAGTCTTAAGTGTGTGGCTTGTTAGGTGTGGAAGTTTGGTCACGAGAGGAACACCCACAGCAAGAAGTAAAATCAATTATGCAGGCCTGTTAAACTTCAGTGAGATCTTCATACACTGAAAAGTAATTTATGTGATCTACAAATAACAAAACAAATTTGGGTACAAATTTGAAAACAACCACATACATAAATATATGTACATATAAGTGAGTGTGTGTGAGTGTGCCATTTGAGAGATGAAAAGAATGGGACATCATTGTGATTTTTACTTTTTAGTTGCTTAAATCTATTCATATATATGTACTGTAACACAAACCACTTTATTGAAGAGATTATTCTGATCATTATTCCTTTTTGAATTATTAGTAAGTGTATGACAATTATTCAGGGAACCAAATTATGTATTTCTTCCAGGAAAAGTAAAAACCTCAAGACTAGGAAAGGAAAATATTAAGCAAACACCACATAATGCTGGGATCCTAGTGCATCCCAGTGTTAATTTTTTTTTTTTCTCTACTGAATTTCTTGCAGGATAATAAAGACAAAAATATAACTCCACAAACAATTCAAAAATGCCTTATGGTGAAGTAATGAAAATGCTTTCTGTTTACTAAAATATTTCATTAGTTGCTAGAAACATTTTAGAATATATAAAGTTAAATCATAACACTATTGAAGTAAATTATATTAATAATAAATATTCCTGTTTAATTCAGTGATGAATAGGACTTCATCAATAGCTCTTTCATAATTTTCTTTAGGTGTTTTAGGGGCTTATTATCTCTGATTCCACAGAAAGTGTTCCCAAGCTTACTAAAATTAGTGCAACTCTCTTCCGTGGTTTCTTGTCATCCCAATGCTTCTGGGATCAGGCCCAGAAAGAGTAAGGAATGGCTCTCTGGAGAAAGATAAAGTGTATGGAATTGGGGCAAAGGAGAAGTCTCAGGAAAAACATAGGGAAAAACTATTGCACAACTCAGGCTTAACCTTCCCTGGAGCAGCTAGGTCAGCAGGGCCAGGGGAAGCTGAGCTCAACCCAGCAGAGCCCTCTTCCTATCGGTGAGAGCCAACATGAGAAACTGGAAACAGCTCAAATCCCCAGGCTCCCTGAGCCCTCCTCACAGAGCTTCCCACAAAAGGCATGAGATGCCTGTAGATTTCATATCATCAGCTGCTCACTTTCATGCACCTTTGGAGGGCACTTAATCATGTATATCAATGGAGGCAACAACCACAGCTTTCTACAATATTTCTGTTCCCCAAACAGATAATTAAGCAACAAGGATTTCATTTCTTTATTAGCTGTATTTTCTTTAGTTACTTCACTATTTGTTTTAACATAGTACAAACAAGTTAGTGGAGGAGAGGTAATATACTTTTGGGTATTATTCAGAGATTTCTTGTCATCTGTAACATACAAATGTCAGATATACTTTAGGCTTTATATAAGAGAATACAATAGGATATAAAAATACTCCAAGTCAAACATTCCAGAAAATATTTTAGTGATATCATTAATGGTTTTTCTTTTAAGGAAAATAACATCACTATGCTTCATCTCTATGTATTGATGATAACGCTACATATCACTGTGTTTGTTCAGCAGAAGCAGTCTAAAAGAGTTCAGTTCAGCACCTATTTGAACTACATCAGTGTCCATGCAAATAAACTGTATGGCTGCATTTTATTTACATGGGTGCCTCTTTGGTTGAATGGACATGCACTGGTTGTGAGCTGATGATGGAAACGTATCTCACCAATGTTTAATTATAGCTCTGGAAAGGTTTTTTTCTTTTGCAAATCAGAACTATTTTGACATAGTGTGTTCTCTTGGGTGCTGTTAGTCTGCAACATAGCTAAGGGTTTCAGATAACTGGTCATAATTGGAAGACATGTGAGTACATGTTTCACATACAGTTAATTAAACTTGTTAATAACTCTCAAAGCTTTTTTTATGTAACTGGCAGCTACCTGGGAACTCAGGACATAGTTTGCACCTGTAAATGTGATGCAGATGACGCTTGATTCAGAAGACCATCTGGTGAGGGGAATATCTGATTTTCCCCGACACAGAATAAGGAGCACTGGGAAAACAATATCCCAACCTGGAAAGTAGACTCTCCAGCTCTCTTTCTTTTCCCTTTTCTAAAAACATAGATTTTCCCTGAAAGCAAGTACTAAAGAAGGTTTTACTAGCACACTAAACAACACAAAAAAACACAGATGAACAAGAAATACAAGAATTGTGAAATGATGCAGCACCACAGGGCTGTCTACAGAATTACAAATTAGAGAAATAAGCAAACTTGTAAAGACCAGAAACTATTCATTAACTGATAAGTTCTAATCCTGAGTAGAATAGTTATTTACAGTAATATTCAGTGGTTTATTGCACAAAACCCAATTAGAAATAACTAGCAATGATCAATCTTTACTTCATTATACCCCAGTTTTGACTGTGGTGGGAATTCAGGGTGTGTAAGACAAACTCAACTGAAGAAACATAAGGTGATTAAAAATCAGATAAATTCAATCTGTTTGGTTTAAGGCAGATATTATAGTGTACTTTCATACATAACAAAGCAGCTCATGGAGAACATACATGAACAGCTGAGCACTGAAAAATTTACAAAGTAAGAGGGAAAACATTAACGAAAAAGACAACCAATGCCAGTTCCTAATACTTATGGAAAAGTCTTCTGTGTCTTATTAAGTAGTAAGTAGCAATGACTGGAAGATAGTCCAGTCTCACTTTGTACAGGTACTTTGTGAAGGTAGAACAAAAACTTGCCTACTAAATCTGGATGGTCCTACAATACTCTCTTCCACAAAGAAACAAAGTTGAGCCTTAGAAAAGATCAGTTAAGAGCGGTAGCTAGGCCAGTAATTAAGTGAAAATGGTGACAGCACAAATATGAGAGAAGACAAATGCAGAGTTACTGTGTAAAGGAGCACATTTTTTTCTTCCTTCTACTTCTCATGCGAGCAAGGCACTATCCAACACTCACCCACTTCTGATTGCAGAAGGGTGTTCATTCAGAGAATCCCAAATCTCTGACCTCTATCTGAATTTCCTATTAATGCCTTTGGTGGGCCTTAATATTGCTCTACTTTCATCTAGATATACACTTTGAAAATGGCTGAGGCAGACAAACGCCTCCTTTTGTGACTGCATTAGAATCCACATCTGGGAAAGAATACAGTCACTGCTATGTTTTGCTGCATAAAAGCAAGGCCTGCATTTTGTTACCTTTGGAGGAGGCCTACTCAGTATATATGTTACACCATGTCAGGAAACAATAAAAAGTTCATTTGCCCATTGGACTCTCATTTAATCGAATGATTAAGTGTTTTGGTTTTTTTTTCTCATTGCCTGGATTTCAATTTTCCTTCTCTTTCTCTAGCTTTAGGCATATCTTATCCCTTTTATTGTTTCTCTTAATGGCTTATTTCCTTCTGGTAGGTATTTCATGACTCCCTCAGTACAGCTGTGTTAGTATATCTATGGAGATATGCGGGAAGCTTTACTGGATTTCTAAAAGATTCTGTCTGGATTTTTTTGGAGTTAGTGTCCTTTACACATTGAGGTATCTACTGACAGGAATGAATGTTATAAAAAATCACTAACATGCAACATGATTTTAACAGAAAATAAGTGCTCAACAACTTTCTAAAACCTCAGAAATCATAGAACTCTAGTAGACTGCTGGTCCTAAATTCTCTTTATCTGATCAAGTCACTGGAAAAATGTTTCATTCCAAAGAAGGCAGCAGAGATTATTAACTGTGGTTCTTCAAACCAATTGCTGGGACATGGCAACCCCAACCCTGCCTCTCTCTGCTCAGCATTCACATTTGGGGGACAGGAGAGCTCTCACTCTGTTGCACTGCTGCTGTCTTCTCTGCACCTGAAAACCTCCTGGCCACTCCATCCCTGCAGTTCTGACCATTGGCTGAATCTCATTTGGCAATGGAATATTAATAAGTAAATAACTATACAGACTAACAAAAAATATTTCAATGCATCCTAAACCCCACAACAAATTCAAAAGATAATACAAAATGCTATGTTTTGTTACAACATAGTATCTGAGAAGCAAGAGCAAGAAAACAGAAAACAGCTGCCTGCGTATTCTCAGCAGAGATTTCTTGAAGCAAACTGAGTTACAACAATTTATAACAGAAATTTGACCCTTGCATTGAATAAAATAACTGAGACATTTGGATTTCCTGTTTCTTCCCGATTACAAAAAATGAAGAGCAAAGTAACTGTGCTAAAGACCTGAAAACTACATCCACCTGTAAGTAATTGACCTTATGAGAAAATCCGCAGTCACTCTTAGCTGCAGGGAAGGGGAAAGTGTTCACCACCTTCAGGCAGCCACCCACCCACCCACACAGCTGTACATGCTTGAGGAAATCCTTTCTGACCAGCAGACTATTGATTCTGAAAGAGGCTATATTTGATCATAAATCTTGAGCAACTCGACACAGGTCATTGGAGACAAAATATTAACCACTCTAAAGTGCTTTTAAAGATTCTCAGACTGAAATAAAGAAAAATATGATGTACACTTATCTGTAATATAGATTTTTCTTCCTTGTATTTGCGTACCTTTGTCTTGTTTTCTTTCAGAAAATTACATCTATGGTAGCATATAAAAACCTTCCATCTTAGGCTGCACCAAAAAGTGACAAGGTAGGAACTTCTCTGTCAGAGAAAGTAGATTTTTTTTTTTAATTATTTCTGTGTTGTCAATTGAATTAATTAATCCAGGTCAAAGAGTATGCTCCTTCCCTGAATATCTCTTGAGTTATCCCCTAGCAGTAGGTGATAGCTCTAATCAGAATATATTGAAAATTTGGCAGAAACCAAAATTTTTGGGATTTCTATTTTGCCAAGTCCAAAACATCCAAAACAGCTTATACACAAGTCTTCCCAGCACTTCCAAATTGGTATTGCCTGAATTATTGATCCTTCTTTCTTGTGCTCAGGCATGGTGTGTTTGGAGTGCCATCAATCCTATGGCTGTCCAACAGCTGTTGTGTTGTGTATCTGGAAGGTCCTTTCCCCTGGGATTTGCTTGTGAGGGCAGACCTAAAGACCTTTCCTCATGGCCTGCACTTCTCCTCAGGAGATGATAACACATAAAACACCACTCTGGTCTATTTTTCATAGAGGGCTGAACAAACAATGGGCTGAAAATCACACCTCTTTCCAGCTATCTCAGAACAAGAAACCATTTAACAGGGAAAAATAATCTGAAGGATTTTATAGTTTTAATTCCTTTAGGGTCTGATAATAGCATGGCAAAAAGTGCTTTAGGCTTCCTAAATTCAAACATTCCCTGGCTGAGAAGATAGTCTCTTCAACTCCTATGATTCTGAATCTGGAATTATTTTCAGATGGAGCTATTTAACTGACTAGAATGAATTTCTTAAAATCAGCCTTTTTCACAATGTCTCACAAGTACTTACTGTGCTTACTTTCTTGCAAAACATTTCAATCTTATTTAATTGTGGCTAAGAAGCATGGATTGAAACCTTAAAGGAATGTTCATAGAGTGGACAATTTAGCTCCAGTCTTACACGAGCTTCTCATTCTCTTTTTCCATGATTTTCTCACCCACAGACATTAAAGAATTCCTTAGCACTGTAGCTTCATATTCTGATTGCTTATATTTAAAAAGGTCATCCATAGTTTTGTTTGTCTGATCTATCTTAAACCGTGAGAGAATGGCTTAGTATGAAACATTTACATTGTTGTTAGTGGTGTTTATGGTCCTGTTTTTTTCAAGTGACCTAATGAACACTATCTACAGACTGGAGCTGCCTGATTAGTACTGTCAGAGGGAGAAATGTGTCTCTCTCTCCATTCACTCTTCAATCCCTTTCTGAAAACAGGGGTCTCACAAAAGAATCTAAATCAACTCTGAATTTTTAAAATATTTTTCTCCTCATAAATTTGCATCAGAGACAAGCCCTATTTCTCTGCAAGGCCAGTTTGAAATCCTGGTGAGTATGTCAAATCTTCTCTGTGACCAAGACAGTCTTCACATATGTAAAAACACAAGGATATTGTCCAGAGGAGAATTTTTCTGGAAGTGTTAACAGCCTAATTATCACAGATTATGGTAAGCAGAGGAGAACAGGAACACTAAAAATAAAGAGCAGACACACAAACTGGTAGCAGAGAGATGTTTTATGGGCAGATCTATAAGCTAATCTGGTTGTAATATATTTTTTGTTTGTTAGGATTATAATTTTTTTTTCTGCAGAGGGCCAGATGAAAATAATCAGTTAAAAAAATAAACAACAAAGGACAGATAGGTCTGTAGCAGAAGTCAGTAACAAAAAGTTTGCTGAGTTCTGAGCAGGAATTGAAGGGAATAGTCATGTGCAACTTTTGTCCTTGAACAGTAACTACAACTTGTCAGAAATACCAGTTGTTTCTAGATGAAGATAGAAGTTCAGCATTATTTATAGATCTACACTTCTCAAGTAAATAGATTTCCCCTATTCTGCAATTATAAAAATACATTTAAACCTACTTTTACATGGCTTCTGTAAATACAGGGCACAGTTGGTCAGGCAGTTTTTGACAAAATTTATTTTTCTTGAAAGGTGTTGTTTCATTTAAGCTGAATCATTAATGGGGTTGAACAACTTTTGAAGATATGTTCAGTGAGATTTTTGAATAATAAAATTTTGACCTATGTTTTGGTACAACTACATTTTGAGAATATGTGTTCCAAGTATTTTGTTTCAACCTGAAAATTCCAAACTGCGAAGTTTGCTGTGAAGCAGAACCTGCATCTTCTGTCCAGTACATGTAATCATGAGATTACACTGTAGAACTCTGCAAATTCCTCATCTGTCTGCAGTTTTCTCAGCAGTTTTCTCAGCAGTTTTATTACAGAGTCAAATGAGCTGCATTTTAATAGCTATCTAGGTTAATACATCCAAGAGCAAACTGCATTATCCTGTATAAGGTCTGCAGAAATTATTGTTGAGAACTGTGCTAAGCAGAGAAACGGAACAAGAAAATTTCTCAACAGATAATGTAATATTTTTGCTTCGCTTTCTGTTGGTTCTCATGGACTATAAGTAATTTTGGAATGATAGTCATAATTTTCTGTTGTTGCAGTTTGGTTTTCTTTTTTGTCTTCTTTCTTTTGTTTTCCCAATGGGAGCTCATATCAGCCACCCTTTCCTGAGAGCTCAGACAGGTGACAATCCAGCTCAGAAAAACACAATTACTGTGTCATTAGCAAATCTTTCAGTAACACATGCTGGACAGAAATGTGGACAGTTATACAGTTCAAACATATAACAAATACGTTTCACATATAGTAAATTCACATAATTGCCAAAAAGCAAAATCAGTCAAACTGATTTACATTTTACATTTCTGACTATGCATTTTGGGCTTTTATATTAAATAGCAGTAAAAACAGAGGGGAAAATATCCTTGATGAAGTTCCATGCTCTGTACTGTTTTGTGTTGATTTGATTCATAAAAATAAGGCCACAAGTCAGGCAGACTGGTATGTGCTGCTAATGGAAATTTTCTGAAACACTTTCACTAGTAATGATTTTCTAGATCATAGTGGATTATGTGAAAACAAATTATTTTATTTTCTAAGCACACTCCCTTGCTCATGTTTTATGCTATTTGAATGCTTTCAAAGCAGCCACTACCTGGGCTTTTAGTTCAAACAAAATATAATACTCAAATAATCAGCAACCAAGAGAGCTGAGCTCCTCTTTCATGCCCAGAGAAAGCTCCCACACACTAAAGCCAAAGGTCAAAGAACGGGCTGAGAAAATTAATAAACTACTACTTCATTATAATAGTAACTAAGGAACCTTAGTTACTATTATGTATTTTTCCAATCGCTACCTAATGCATGACTTGGTAATTTAAACACTTAGAGGTCCTATTACACAATAATAATATAGAAAGGAAAGGAATATTAGAAGAAAAAGAGAGAAAGGATAAGATTTAGTCTGCATTTACTTACACATCTAGAATGTAAACATCTAAGCCTGAACTATTTCCCCTCAACTCTTTATAGTCACTGAGGAGAGGTAGGCAGAGACTGATCTCACTTTCAGATAGTGATGAAAAGACAGGTCACATGCATCATCCTGTTGCTCACTTCTTGCTATAAGGAAAAGCCAAAATGACCATCTCAGACTGAAAGGACCAACTTTTAGACATTTATAGTTAGATTAGATTACTCATACCCAGCTAGCCAATAGGTCTTTTTTTGATGAAACAAGCTCTGTTCTAATGGAACAACTTGAAATTTATCGAAGCAATAGTTTACAAGGGAATAGCCCAGTTCCTTCAGTTGAGCTTTTTTCTTTTGAGTCTTCTCTTTACTCTAGATACTTTAATTTTACAGTCAACGCAGTAAATGTCTTAGGGTGAATTAGTATATCTGTCACGACTAAATTAAGGCTGTGCACTATCATGTGGGATACCCACTCACAGAGCTGAATAATTGGCTTGACTCAGCACACTTACACTACATCACTTGTGGCAACCTCTTTTCCCTGTATGTAGCTCTACAGTGAGGCTTTCAAACGACCTGTGACTGCTTGGTTACTGCTTGTGACTGAAAGCAGTCACAAGAGCAGGGTGACTTCAGTTAGTTAATGAACTGTTCTTGCTGAAGTTGCTGGGCTGTGCATTACTATTTGGCTAAAGCCCTCCTGTAACCTCTCCTGAAGCCCCAAAGTTATAGACTACTATGCCAAAACTAAATTGGGGCAAAGCAAATATTTAAAGCTCAAAAAAGCTGTCACACGTGCATTTCCCCATCTCTGCCATAGTCAAACTCCCACCAGACAGCTGACTGGGACAATAGCGTCTCCTGTGTAATTCTTGTCAGTCTGCAAAAACTTTCAGAGAAATTTCTCTTTATTCTATCTCCTCCTGTGTTAGAGTTCAGCAAATACATCTCTATACATCACTATAAAAAACTCCAGAATGTTCTTCTTTCTGGAAAGGTGCTTTGAAGTCTAAAACCTTCTAAATCCTGTATTTTCTAAATATATCAGTTTTCTATACACCTTGTCCTTATGTCTTCACAGATTCTACTTCACTAGTATTATTGCAACTCTTATGACAAATCTCATAATTTATCTTTGTTCTTTTTAAGGAACAGGAAAATTAAGCATTCCATTGGTGTTAAGAAGACTTCACAGGGCAAAATTATTCTCATTTTTAGGAAACCTGAATTTGTTTCCTGAAACTTTCATTCATGCTTACTGAAAACAGAATTGTTGTGTAAGTGCAATTTGGTCTGTGCTGATTTGCGTGAGAGTGAATATATCCCCAGCAATGTACAGCAAACCAGCTCAAGGCAGCAGGCTGACATCTTATGTGTCTCCAGGCAAAGTAAGTCTTATGACAGGTCTAAAAGTTCAGTACATAATTCAAAACATTACTGTAAGTATAGTAAATAAGCCATTAAAGAAAATTCCACACTTATCACTTACTTAAACTCTTAATACAGCTTAGCAATTAATGCATTCATTCTATTCTATTGCTCAGCTACACCACACTTCACTGAAAACAGAATGAGCAAAGATAGCAATCAAGCTTACCCAATGGGAGCAACTTGGTTTTTATTGTTCGTGACTATTTTACCCTTAAGAGATTACAGACTCTTAAGAAGAGAGAGAGTTTCATTATTTTCTTTAGGACAAATCCCAAAGGATTTGATCTTTCCCTCAATCAATGGGTCAAAGATTAGCACAGTAAGCATTTTCCTGGTTTCTAGGATTTTCAGTTTTATTGATGGCTGAGGCTATCTTCTCAGGATTGCTTCACCTGTATGGATCAATTTATTCTGTGAAGCCATGCTAGATATGCTCCTTTTTCTGTGCTCAGCTGACAGCTGCAGAACTCTGGGTGAGGCTGGAGGGGGTCCAGCATGCTGTGCCCCTCACACCAGACAAGACTGCACGAGGTCCTGAATCACAGGGTGAACCTGAGCATGTTCCTTCTAAAGCCTGAAAGGTCCACATTTCCTAAGTGTGAGGCTATTTGTTTAATAATATATTTGGTTTATCTCTGTTTTCGCACATCTCCCGATAGCTGCCTGACGAGTTTCTAAGGGAGATGAAGCCTAGGCTGGTTACAAAGGTTGTGAACTACAAGGAATTATTAACAAGAGTCCACTGAGTCTGGAGCCTATGACTGCCTGACTTTTGGCCTGCAGCACGTTCCTGTGAGACAAATAGTGCTCCGTGGGAGTACAGCGAGTGACCTTCTACCTGGGATAAGAGGAGGCATGACAGATGCTCAGGTGCCATGTGTTATTTGTGACACGTGGCAGCTCTGACTGCCCTTCACTTGCCAGCAAGATTACAAGACCTAGAAAAACAAGGAGTCTCACAGGTTTTAGGCCTGATGCCAGTTGTAGAGCTGAGTTTGAAGGAATAACTCTTTTTCTTTCACCAGCTCATCTCCTGACCCTAATTTTTTTACCCTCTACTTCTGGAAAAAGTGCAGAGGAGCAGACATTCCTTTTCTTTCCTTCACATTGACCAAGCCTTTTTAAGGTTCATTTCTCTGGGCATGGATCCTATTTTTCAACATTTGGCATAATAACTCACTTTATGCCTACTTTTCCCTTTTTCAGTCTTGCAGGTCTGTTTAGGAGTGTAATGCTTCTCTGTGCTAAGATGAATTTCACCCTATTCATGATAGCCCCATTAGCAACCTGCAGCTGCAGGGACAGGCATCTGATGCTCCTGTCTTTCCTGGGGGACAAAGGGAAGTGCTACTCAAGCACCAAGCACAGCCCCAGGAATGTGCACAGGAGGCTCAGAGCCCTGGACCAGTGTGAGACACATTTACTTTCTTTCCTTAGAAGCTAATAACTTTGCTTGTGTGAGGGAGGCCAGAAAACAGAAGCAGCCTGGAAAAGCTCCAGATTGCTGCTGCCACTGGGCAAGTGGGAGGGGATATAGAGAAAAAAGGGAGCCTTTGACCGAGGCTCTGGCATTGACAATGTCAGATCTCCTGGTCTCACTCGACAGGACTACTAAAGGTAGTAAAAATGTTGTCTTTTTTTCTTAGATGTCGAGGAAGAAATTCAACTGAATTAAATCCATCTCATCTTGTTGATTATTGCTCATTACACCATCACCTTGTGTGTTCCATGCACCCACCAGATTCTACAATCCTTTTCCATTTTCCTAGAGAACATTTTAAAGTTGCTTTTGGACCTCAGCAAATGTTTTACTTTTGTATAAGTGCCTGTGATTGAAGCCAGCATCTGCAATGCAGGTGTTTACAGATGTTGCCATAGTGTCCTGGAGTACCCTGGTCCTAGAAAACCCTCTGAGAAACCTCTCACATGTTTTTAGAGAAGAAATAAATTTTTTTCTTGTATATATAAATCAGATTCAAATATAAACCACTGAGAGCTTTGTTGGCCTTGAACTAATACATCCAGGGTTCATACACTCCAGTACTATATAAATAAGACCAAGATTTGAAGGTCCTATTTTGACTGCAATGGCCTTTGAACATGCAAGCAGTACTTGTGAAGAATGTGCCTGACATTTAAGTCCATCAAGGCTCCTGGATAAACCTTTCCTTTATTTCCTTGTCCCAAATTCTGCTCCTCATCAACTTTTAGATGCAGTTTTCTCTTTTATTCCCCAATCTCTTCTGAAGATGCAGAATAGAGTTTTGACATGCTTTGGAGTTTTGTTGTGCAATGTATCATAGTTCAAATCTACAGAAAGCAAAGCAACATTAAATTAATGCTCATATTTGAATTTAGTGCAATTAAAAAGCAGCGATAAGTAAGGAGAAAATAATGCAAAAATGTATTTTACTTAGGATAGGAATACAACTTCTGGAGGAGGGGGAAGTTTCTAGCCAAAAGAAAAAGGGTAGTAACTCCTGGTTGATGGGCAATCCTTATAGTCTTTGTTGAGACAAACCACATCTGGTTAATAGAAGGGAGGCACCACACAAAAGCAGTAGGTTTGTTCACAGTTATGCATGCTTGATTTACTACAGGTCACAGATCACGCTGTGTGCAGGAACACGTCCTTGAAAGGGCAAATAAATTCACTAAGTTTTCTGATTTTACTCTGGCGTAGCAAACTATTAGCTAGAGTAAGAGTTTTTTAGTGCATTTGTACTTCCTTAGGGAGAAATCTGAATTCCATTTTAACTGCTTCAGGGTGATCAATAGAGAAGGTAGAAATGAAGGCTTTCAGTGTCTCTCTAGTTTTGATATATTGGTGAGTAAAAAAAAAAATCTAAATCATAGTAGAGTTTGGGTTTTTTTTCACATAAAATATGAATCACTTGAGGATGATACTTAGAACTTAAAATTCACTAGAAGTAGTAAACATCTGCTCACTTATAATATAAAAAAATGTCACCAATATATTTAGAATTGTGAACAAATAAAAGCAGACTTTAGAGTACAATTTCAAACACACAACAGAAGAATCAATGAAAAGTTGTGAAGGTTTTCCCTGCTGTGAGAGCAAGGCAAGGAGGGTATTCAAATAATGGTTAAAACCCTTTCCAGACCACTAGTTTATCAGGTGATGAACTCTCTTCATACACCTAGGAATGTAAAACTAGGTTGGAAATTCCACTAAGTAGCAAGCACTGAAAAATACTCACCCTGAAACCTCAAACCTGAATGACCTTTGAGAAAACACAGGGCACGCATAGGATTGAGGAAATTACAGTGATTAAGCCATTATGTTTATTAACTTCCGTTTGATATTTGTTCACCCTGAGTGTGCTGCTTTTGTTCAGGGTAATTCAGGGGCATAGCATATTTGGGTCCAGAAGAGGACACACTTTTCTATATTGCACATTAAATAAAAGTAATAAAGGAGAATTGTGTTAGGCTGTTGCAAGTTTAGAGTACTGTCCATCCAAGATAGAATGAAAGTGCTAATGCACAGGAAAAGGTAGAGTAGACTAAATCATGTATACCTTCTATCTGGCATATCCTGCAATTTCTGCAGGGGAAGTACAGGGGAAAGCACATGCTGTGACTCTCGGGGCTCCTGCGCATGGCCAGGAGTTGGACCAGATGATCCCGATGGGTCCCTTCCAACTCTGATACTCCAGATATGCCTCCAACTCACCATATTCTCTGATTCTATGATTTCATTTCCTGTACTAAGAACAGAAGTGACAAATTCACATATTTAGCTTTGAAGGGGGTATCAGGTCATGCTCAATGTCACTTTGCAGAAAGTATTCTGTTTTTTTCTGTAAAAAAACACTTTTTTTTTTTTTTTCTGATTGAAAGATGACTGTCCTTGTGAGGTCTTTTACTTCATATATGTGGTCTGGGCTATACTGAGGCTTCAGAGAAGGTTTTCTTCAGCAATTGCTTTGCTTCCTCTCTGTGAAAAGAGGATTTCTCACTTCTGTTAGCCTGAACATTAAGAATGGAAAACAAAATTTTTCCCTCAGGTGTACAAAAAACCCCTAGAACAAGACTCAACTGCAGTTCATGTCAGCATACGCATAACAGTAAGGGTATTATTTATTATGTGCTGCCTCATCTCAACAGATTTTCCTGAAGACACAGGGCAATACAGCATAGTATGTATTTAAACTGTTCCAAATGATCTGCAAACAGGGTGAAGCGGGAGTGAAAAAAAATAATCATCGAGTTGTTATCAATCATCTTTAATTTTGACCCATGAAACTGTAAGTGTAGATCCCGTGCCCAGAGTACAGTGTGGCTGGGCTCTCAGCACTCCACCATTGTGCCTTTTAAACACATGATTGACCTCAATCACCTTTTGTGTGAAAGCTCAGAACAGCAGCAAATTTTTAGCACATATTTATGTTATACTTCATCCCTGTTCTTCTTTCTTCCCAGAACATCTCTTCATTGCTGGCCAAAGCCCCAAAAGAAAAGCAAGACAAGAAAAGCAGACATAGTTTTTACAATTTTCTAGATGTCTATTCCTGTTAGCGATTAATTCTCATTGCTGAAATTTAGCTTATTATACCAAGCATCAAACAGTACAAGTGAAATGGGTATAAAAAGAAATAACATTAAGTATATATTATATTTACAAATATGCATAGGCACTCAAAATAGGCTAAGAACAATTAATCTAGGCTTTTAATATTCTGTGGTGAAGATTCTGTCTCAGTTCAAAACTGTACTGAATTCAATACAGATTTCCTGTATAACGGTATAACTGAGAGAATAATCTGACCTGTTTTATCTGATTTTTGGGACAGTATTTATAACCTTGAAGTCCTCAGAGCACAAATATGCTCAGATTTAGATAAAAGAGTACCACTTTAATCCATTCATCAATCAAGATTCTTTAACACATCCTTCTGGCATATTTTTTTTTAATTATTCTTTTTCTTGGCATTGTCAGATGTTTTCAAGATGTCTGTGAAGTTAGAAAAATCACTCTATATGGTTGTCACCCTTCTCCAAACTACTGGATCATCTGCTGTGGAAGAAAAAAAATGACATATAAAAGCTGTTTGAAGGATTTTCAAAATAGAGAGATGCATAGTGCATCTGAGTCATATCTTTGAGATTTGTGGGATTTGAGCCAAGTTGTAGTTGCGTATATTTAAATTTCAAGTGATAAAAGATAAGATATATTTCTCTTCATATCAATTTCCTCATTAACAATAAATAAAGGGTAGTTAACAAAAAGAGGAAGAAGCAAAACTGGAAGGAAAATACCTGAGGTTTTCTATAGAATTCTTACCACCCTTTATATGATTATAACTTAAATCAAAACACCATCTGGTTTAGAGTTCAATAGAAGAGAATAAGAGGATTGTTTTAGTCTTGTCTTTTGTTTTCATCATCCAGAGTCATTCCATAGAAAGGAACACAGAACAATGAAAGGAAAGATGTGCATTAACACACTTCTTTTTTTTTTCCCTTTCTTTTTCTCCTGGGGATGTGGGAAGGGGAAGTTGCTTCTCTTTTTCTTAGAAGAGAAAGTGACTTTATGGAAAATAAGGAAGCAAAACCCTGCTGTACCCATAGTAGATTGCTGATTCAAGAGGCAGGAAGCTTTGACTCTCCCTGTCCCTTAGCGGTCTTTGTTTCTCTTGATCACCTGATTTACCCACAGGAATGAGTAAGCTTTTGTTAGATACTACCAGCGATTCACATGATTAAACATTTTTTTTCACTTCCACAACACAAAACATAATCCTCTAACTAATTAATCTTGTTTACCTACTTGGCAAATGAATCTGGGTGAAGGTGCAAATGTGAAATAGCTCTCTGACTTTTAATATTTAGTGTCTATTTCATAGCAACTAAGTAGTTCCCTTGAGACAAATAGATAATAGGCTTGTTTAAAGCATTGTCCCTATGTTTTTACTCACTATGACCCTGATTTCAACAATAGTTATCCACTTCTTTAAGAATTTTAGTGGCTAGGGTGTAATATATGTTATATAAAATCATGAGTACTAGCACTTGTATATGAGTATATGTAGCAGTGTATGAACCTTTAGGTAGGATTTAGCCCTTAAATGAAGACACTAAAATAGAGTTATACAGGCATTAAATATATGTCTAAACTGCCCTTTTAAATAATTGAGATTTGTTCACTACTGTCTATGAAAAATCAAGACTGATAAATCAAACTTAGGTGTCCAGGTGCCATCTCTCATGTCTAGATTCCTAAATGCACCTTTCCTTTGTGATTTGAGTTCCGTGCTTAGGGTAGGATTCAGCTACCAGAGGATGAATGTATGGTGTTTCAGTTCACTGATGGGACAAACCTGGGAAGAGTGGCTGATTGCCCAGAGTGCTCTGCAGCCCCTCGAAGGGCCTTGGCAGTTTGGAGAGAAGAGTCTTCTGAAATTCAAGCAAAGCAAATGATGACTCCTGCACTTGGAGAGGAACAACCCCACACCCCAGTACAGGCTGGGGGTGGCCTGCTGGAAAGCAGCCATGCTGTCCCTGAGCCAGCAGTGTGTCCCAGGGGCCAAGAAGGCCAATGGCGTCCTGAGCTGCATTAGGAAGATCACTGCCAGCAGGCCGAGGGAGTGACCCTGCCTCTCTACTCAGCTTTAGTAAGGCTGCACCTGGAGTTCTGTGTCCAGTTCTGAGCTCCTCAGCACAAGAGAGACATGGTGCTCCTGGGGAGGGTGCAGGAGAGGGCAGCAAAGATGATTAAGGGACTGGAGCATTTCTCTAATGAGGAAAGACGGAGGAAGCCGGGCCTATTCAGTCTTGAAAAGCGACCGAGAGGTGACTTCATCAATGCCTGTCAACCCTGAAAAGGGAGGTGTCAGAGGATGGACCAAGCTGTGCTGGGCGCTGTCAGGCAATAGAACAAGAGGCAGTGGGCAGAAATTCATGCACAAGAAGTTCCACCTGAACAGGAGAAAGAGCTTATTTGCTCTGTGGGAGACCAAGCACTGGAACAGGTTGCCCAGGGAGGTTGTGGAGTCTCTCTCACTGGAAATATTCAAGACCTATCTGAATGCCTGTGCCTTGTGCCCTGGGATGATCCTGCTTGAGTAGGGAGGTTGGACCAGATGACCCACAGTGGTCTCTTCCAACCTGATCCATTCTGTCATTTTATGACTCTTTACTTCTGTGTTTTTACTCTTGCATCAGGCTGTCCTCTTTAGAAGAAGCTTGTCTATCATTGTTCCTCTGTCACATTCAGACCTTACTGACTATCTAAACACTGAAGTCTCAGGCAATATTGCATATGACAATATTTTGAGGCAACTCAAATTATGCCTTTCACAGACTGGAGTTAGTAACTCTTGTGCAAAATTTCAAATTTATCAAGACAAATATTAGTGTATGCATGCTGGTATAAAAGGATCCCAGTTTGAAAAGCAATTTTAGTAGTTTTGCTCCATATTATAGCAATGGCTTATATAGATGAAGCTGGGACTATCTCCAGCCTATGGGGTTAGACAAAACTGCTTAGGGTGATAGTTCTGTCAGCCTTGTGTAACCAACCCATCTGTGGCCCGATCAAATTCTCCGCTGAGATTTTGTATTTGTTCAGCTCACATCTACCTCACACAGACATGTTGTTGCTAACTTGGGACAGCTGAAACTGACACAAAAATCACAGTAATCTGTTTTGATTTGTATTTAAATTTTTCATAGCTCTGTTTATCATTTTATCACTGCTTTTCAGACTTATTACATGCTACTATGCAAAATCCCTGGTTTGTTTTGTTTCGCTTTGCTTTGTTTTATCCTTTCCCCAGACACTTATCTGCTGTTTTCTTGGAATGTAGTGTTTAGTCTCCCACAGGCATTTAGTCTTTACGACACTATGAGCAAAACATAACAGTATAGAATCCAGTATATAGTAATTCAACTGAAAATAGCCATCATACACTGCAGATATGGCTAGCTAGAACAGTGTCCATCTGCTGGTTCTTGTTCATTTTCTGATGGTCACCAGAGGTCAGTTCAACAATGCCTCCATTGATCTCTTTCTATCCATTAAACTTTCACTACTAAAAGAACAAAACTCTAAACATACACACAAAAGAGAGAAGGAAGAATGTGCTCATTGTGGTTCAACCGGAATTCACAAATACAGAAAAGATCCTCTCTACTGGCTGTTTCCTCCTGCAACTTGACTTCCGAAATAGGACTATCTTTTTGTACAAGACACAAAAACAAAAATGCAAAAAAATCCCACCAGAAAGCATGTGACTTTCAGAATTGCCTGTAGCTTTCCTGGCACTGGGTTGAGAAATATTTCTTCATCTCATGTTGCATAATCATCCTTGACGCATTGTTTGTTCCAGCTCAGTGCTGTTTTCATCAGATAAGAACCACAAATCTAATGGAATATGAGGAGTGTCCCCCATGGTGTATGGGGGATTTTTGTGGGTTTTTTTTTAAGTGTCAAAATTATGAAAGGTATTTAAAAATATGTGCTGGAGCAGATAATTTTTGAAACCATAATTCTTGTTAGCTAATGTTCACAGTGCACATTTCCTGTCTTTTTCCAGTAAGCACACTGTTTACAGCACACTGAGATCTCATTTGAATGAATGAACAAATGAATGAATGAAAGGAAGAACTAGTAAAGGAAAGAATGAATGTATATTTGACATAATAAGCTCCTAGGATAAACTTGATTTACTTTAATAAAATTGCACCAGGTAATAATTTATCCTGTAATGTTTCAATGACATACTAAGGGATCTACTCTAAACCCCATGAAGTTATGTAAGTTTTTGTTGGTGTCAGTGGGACTGGATCAAGCTTCAGAAGGATTAAATAGCTGCTTATTTCTTCTTTTTTATTCACAAAGTAAATAATTTTTTGCAGGTGAACCACTTCATTGGATGAACATTACTTGAACCTTGTATCTGTCATTGCTCTCTTTTCTATCCTCTGTGAAAGTATCTCTGTCCAACATTCAGCATTTATTCTTCCTTCAAACTCAGATTGCAGTCATGATTGCTCCACATTTAATATAGAAATCTTCCTCTTACACACACTCAAAGAGCCTTGTGATATCCTTTACATTCTTTTATTTAATATTCTAATAATTGATTTCTTCAGCTTCCTTGCCACTGTATCAAAAGCTGTACTTAATATTCCAGAGCATCCTCCTTCCATGGAAAGGCTCATACTGGACATTATTATGTATCTAGCATAGCAGGTGATCACAGTGCCTCAAGAGAAAATGAAAAGCCAAGTTGCACCTGACTTATAGCCTGATCACTGGTTTTCCTCTTGTTTCAGTGTGGGGGGGAAGTAAATTGGTTCAATTTACAAATTATCACAGATTGCTCCCTCAAATTCAAACATAAGGAAGTATTTAGTGAAGCTTATGGGATGTGTATCTTGGCCCTGGTACTTGATATTTTCCCTAAAAATCCTGAATGATAGCAAAAAGAATAATATTGAAAGGACTGAAAGCATTTTTGAAGACAGGGCCAGAATTCAAAATAATTTTAGTTATTTGAATAAATGACATGGAGAAAAGAATGTCATCCCAGTAAGAACAAGACCAAAGTCACACCATTGGAAAATAATCTAGATAGGATGGGAAGTGGTAAATAAGTGTAACTTTAGGAAAGGCGGTAAAAGCTGTGATGAGTTACTTTAAAGTCTGTGTGTCCAGACTACAAATTTCACATGAGTTTTTATAGCCAAATGCAAGGGTTTCAAATTTCAACAAGGGAGCTTAATTTAAGACATCAAGAAGAGGTTCCTAATAATGAAATAGTGAAACTCTGAAACCAATTGTGTGGGACTGTCATGAAATCTCCAGTTTTGAAGGTCTTTCAGGATAAATTAGGTAAGGTGTCCGGAGCACCACAGACAGAACTGAACCCTTCTTGGGCAGAGAGACTGACTGAGTGATTTTCTGAGGTGTTTTATAGCTCAATTACATCAGTCATGTCCAGGACTATTCTGGCATTGTTTGAGCTGCTGAATCTAAGGCTTCATCTTCTTTTTCTTGCTGTCCGGTCAAGCTCCATGTATCAGTGTGAGACAGGTAAAAGAATAATTTGAAACAGGATATTCATACCTCCAGTTTCTGAAGGAGGGAACATAAATCAGTAAAGAAGTTTAAACAACATGAGATGCTGTTTGACAATTTGAGGTGGAACTTTGCATTGTTGCTTTGGGAAATCTAATACCATATCAAGGAAAATTGATAAAATCTAGAAAAGTGCAAGATCTCTTCTATAAAAAAGATATTGGAGACAATAAATGTAGACAAGTGAGCAAGAATTTTAGTCTACATCATAGGTGCTAACATCTGGGAGCTGAAGACCAAACAACACTTGGAAAATACCATGAAGTATTAAAACATTATAAAAATGTTTTACCACATACCAGAATCATGAAGACCCAAGTCTGAGTGAGTCAGTGCCTCTTTTTTTGTTCCTTTAAATACTTTATTTTTATTCAAGATGGTATGGCCACCTTGAATTAAAAAAAAAACAACCCTTCTCCTCTTTATTATAACTGTTTTGTTTATGTAACAGAATATCTGAAAGGAAAAGCTGCTGGTTCATGGGCAATTCCATTGCCTGTACTCAAATTAGGAGAATACTTCTGTAAAAGATACTTAGGTTTTATTAGAGAGTGACTTTTCTGAACTTCTCTTTCTCTTGCATAATCACTTGGGCCAGTTTTCTGCCAAAGATTCAAGTAAACTGAAGACAGTGATGATTGCATAGGGAATCAAATTGCCACATTTTTAATCACGAGAAATTCTGTCTGAGTCATCCCGTGTTTCTTTTATTGCTTTCCAGGGCAGAGGTACCAAAACCAATAGCTTGGAGAGGGTCTTCAAGTTTACACCACCGTGCAGCCCAGCTATCCATCAGGGACTACGGCACTATTTTCGGACACTTCACCAAAGAGCTAATCTCAAGCCCTAGGTTCTCAAAAGCTCTGTGTTTGCTGCCCAGCAATGATTGAAGTCCCTGGACCTCCAAGTTGGCCTTGATGGTCCTGCAGTGTCCTGGGGAGATGCTGATGATGACTCCAAGTGAATTTGCTCAGGTACCAGCAGTTTTATGAACCATAAATGTAACCCAATCAGAACCCAATCTCTACAAATCTGAACTGTTTCCACTGTCTGAGATGGATTGTTTAGTGTTGGCTCAGGCAACTGTGCACAATACTGCATTATTTCTACCACTAGCAAGGAGCCACATATGTTACCCTTTTCTAAGAGGGGGAGAGCATGTGTGTTTTCTCTGAACTGTGTCTTATCTAGAACAATGCACAGGGAAACAATACTAGCACTTTCAACACTATTATTTTCTAAGCAGGCATACAAAATTATGATTAATTACAGGCTGATTCTGATTTCCACACACCAGACCCTGAGCCATATGTTCTTAGGGCAAAAATTTATTTCCAAACTCTATTAAAATCATATTACAAGGTCATTTTTACATCAAAAAGTGAATTAAAGAAATGTAAATAAATAAATTTAGTGTTAAATATAAATACAGAGCGAGTGAGGAACAAATGTCTCGGTTAGATTTTAAGCTGGGCTTCAACTGTTTAGTCATTTTGATTAATTTAGATGCTATAAAATTGATTGCAGTGACTATTAACCAAACTTCTCCAATTTTCTATCTCTGTTCTGGTCTTGGCATGTACACACTGATAGTAAGGCTATGTCAGTGTTGTCCTTGCACCCATGGGGCAGAGTTAATAGTGTCAAATATGTAAATTAGAATAGTTGTATACCATGAGGTTCAGTTTCTATAGGTCTTTGTTCACTTTTACTGTACAAGTACAGAACTGCACAGCACAGAGAGACAGAGCAGAGGTTACAAAGAAAAATTAATAACCAGATGTTAACTGTTCTTATTTCCAAATTTTGTCTGCACTGAACATAAAGATTAGGTTTCTTGCACTGCGAGCAGGTGTCTCTCGCTGTCCTTCACTTTTTTGAAAAGGAGGCCCGTATGAAGTCTAAGGCAACAATTCTCCTGGTCAACAGAGCCCCTTTCCCTCTGGGAAGAGTCATGTGCATCCTTCAAGCAGAGTCAGAAAATAAAGGCAGCTATCTGATATTAGAAGATACTGAAGGGGAGGCCTGAGAAGTGGGCCAATTTTATTTGCTCAACTGACAACATGATAGTGGTTGCTGTTAAAAGGAGCCATTGGATGATATAAAAAGGTTCTCTACATTCCCTGCCAAATCCTCCTATCAGGCTTCCATGAGTTCATATCAGGTCACTATGAGATTCTTTTCATCTCATAACACTGAACTCATTAATTTCCGTGACTGATCTGAAACAGTAGCATGTATGGAAAAAACCCTAAATTTAGATGTATGACTAATCTGCTTTTGTTTTCCCTTTCCTGTATCTTCTTTCTCTTACAAAGTGGAATTTCAGCTTTGCTACAAAACATCATTTTGCTTGTTATATTTCCAGAACATTGGCCTTATATCTGGTGTTCTTTGTTCATATTGACACTAATTGATACTAGCAGGGCTGTGACACTGCAGTAAGTTTTCCCACAGTACAGGCAAAAGCACTGCAGGTTAGGCTGCCAGCCAAGGCAGTTAATGCTTCTCTTTGCAGTCTTTTCAGCTCCCCAGAGAAGAGCTAGTTTACAGACACCTGGCACTGAAAGGTCCAGGACATTATTGCCTCCGTTATTGCTCTTAAAATACTTACCTAGAAATGGTGTCACTGCACAATCCTATTTCAGAAGCTGTAAAATATGAAGGAAAAGGGAGCTGAAAGTCTTCAACTACACAATTTGCAATTAAAGCTTTAAGCTAATTTAATTAAAACTATATTAGGCTATTTTAAAAAATAACAGCAAATGTACTACTTGACCTAGGACTGATAAACAGAATAAAGAGATGAACAGAGAATATTTTTCTGTGTGCAGATATTATCTCCATGAAATACCAGCTGAATGTACAACAAACTTATTTTTCTGCCTTTTACTGTCCTCACCTGTGCTGCAGTTCTAAGACAAAGGGGAATGAGAATAAACAGCTACCTGGACCCTACAGCTGTTAACAAACTTGATGTGCCCCATTTCACATAACTGAGCTTGTTTATTAGTCACTGCCCTAGTATCTGCATATACAGATTTGTGTGAGTGTCCTCAGGATAACTCTAGTAGAAAAGAGTCTCAAAACCTAAGCATTAAGTCATGTGATGCCTTCTTATTTTTGTTTTCCCATCCCTTAGATCAAAATGTGAGGATATAAAATTTGACCTACTTCTTTTCTGCCTGACCCGAAACAGCTTTTATGTGCACAAAACAGACTATTTTCTCCCAGACAATCAAATTTTGGATAAGTTCCCAAACAAAAATAAAGACATTCTCTTGTGTATAATATAAATATTGACATAACAGAATTAATCAGAGGAAAAAGGGATCCATATTCAAAAATCAGTCTTCTAATAATCCTAAACCACACCACTCCCAGTAAGAATGAAGTGTTTATTAAATAGAACAGAGAATTGAAAAGTCAGTTCCAGATTCTATACCTGATCAGTGGGAAAAGTTATCTTCCTCTTTCTTGGCTTTTAGACCCAAGGTTATCCTGTTTCAGCACCAACATGCAAGAATCAGGCCAAGCCAGAAAAGCATATAATAAAAGATACGGAAATAATCAGAGATAAAACTGAGGGCAAAAATAAAAATAGTTTAAAAAATGATTTACCTTCTCACCCTAGAAGACTTTTGCTTTCTGCAAACATCTGTGTTTGACTTTGAAATTCCTTGTGAGCCAAGGATTCTTCTCTGCATACATACATACAGACTGTGCCAGCTGGAGCAGCTTGGTCTCTAATGCTGGGATATAGCTAGCAGTCATCACTTTGTTTAAATTTTCAGGGAGGGGAGGAGGAGTGTCAACCCATTGAGTGGGCTTCAAACATACACATATTAAGACCCTCAGAAAACACATCCTAAAGCAGCTTCTCTTTGAAAGAGTGGGTGTTGGGACAGCCCCCTCCAACATATGCACATGCTCATACATATGCACATGGGGGGCAGACTCTCTATTTCTCTTTTAGAAAAGTCTGCCAAGTGATTGGAGATCTGTCAGCAGATGTAAGGCAAATTCTTTCCTCAGGCAGGCAGGGAAATAGTTATGCAGTTCTGCATTCTACCCAGGGGTTGTTCACTGTAAGATATGTGAGCCCAGAGGGAAGGACGGGCACCCCAGGCACCCTTTCTCCATGGCAGATGCTTAGATCTGGCCAGCCCTGCACTCTTCACCCTCACAAAATCCCGCACTCCCACTTGATAGTTGGAGACTATGCTCCCTTTGCTTTTGTTCGTGACTGAGATTGTCTTGAGAGAAAGGAAATGTAGGAAGACCTAGAATACTAATCTGAGCTCATAATGTCACACAGAACAAACTCATGTGTGACACTGCTAGTCATCCTCACTGCTTGTCTATTAGCATAGCCTGACTCAACTTTTGTGCAGATTAGACCATGTTTGACCGCATTCTCAATTTCATGCTATATATAGGCATTGCTCTGATGACTTGCATCACAATTTCCCCATTTATTCAGGCACTTCCAGTGAGAAATTAGTGAACTTCATAAGAAAAGATCTCATAAAGGGCTTTAGGAATACTATTGTTGGACAAAAAGTGATGCAGAGCTAAGTGGTCTGTTATATGGACATGATCAGTCTGTACAAGTTGATCTTCGAGACAGATAGCACTCCCATGCTCTGTTTTGCTTTGTGGTCTAGACCTGGTCAATGTCTCCCAGTTGTGGCTAAGTGGTCCCACTCTGAAACTCACTCTTGAAAAAAGCATTGTATCCATCTATAAAGCTATGCATTTTCCAAAGAACAATTCGTGCCCAGTTCTTTGAAACTGTCATCATACCCACTCTTTGGAAAAGGTATGATAGGAAGATATAGTCATGATTTCCTGCGTCTCTAAATGAAGAGCTCAGTTTCAGGGGAGAGATCAGCTTTCTCTATTTGATAGCTGTAAGCAAATTCCACCTTTGAGTGAATGTCATTCAGAGGTGCCTACCTTGACTTCTGCATTCAGTCCAGAACTTTGGTGCCCTTAACTGGGTCTGGGTCACCTACTTGACCTGACTCCTAAAATACTAGCTGCCTTAGGTCAGTGCAATCAGGTCTTTCGTTGGCTCTAAATTCGCAGAGAACACGATGAAGCAGTCACTAGGAACAGTAGGAAGAAACTTTAGGACAGTAATGGAGCTTTACACTGGCTTTAGTTTCACCTGTCTTCATGCTGCTATGTCCATTGCTGACATCCAGCAGCCCCTTAGAAGTGACTGTGCAGATGGCAGCCTGGCACAGGACAATGGAGGCGTTCCCTCTACCTACAAGCCAAAACCCCAGGCGATCATGTGTATTGGTGACAAGAGGCAACGTGTGCTGGTGAACCCATACCTCTTCTAACTGGAGTTTCCCCTTCAGTAGAGAAGTCCACAGTGTCACAATGAATGCATCTTTCCAACTCCTGTGAGCCATCAGACTGATTCCCTTTCTTTGTCTCTTATTGGGAGGACGAATTGTTATCTGAAAATATACCCTTTATTTTATTTGGGGCTTTTGTTTAGTTCTCTTTTTACCTGTCTTTTACCTATCTCCTTTACTCTTACTCTTTACTCTTTAGTCTTTTGCAAAATTATTCATCCTCCTGATAGTTTGTTACTATCTATTTACTCGATTCCAGTGTTTGGGAAATATTTAGGGTGGTTAAGTAAATATATCACAGAATTCCCAAGAAACATGTGTCTTTAGGTATGTATGATCCCACCGCCTCTTGGTGTCTTGGTACTGGATTATGGCAGTACCTTGTGGGGCAGTTGTCCCTCCACCGTTTCCAGGTCTGCTCATCTGTGAAAGACATACTCTGGAGTGAGGGGGAGGCACTACATGCTGCTTAATCAAGGACGGAGTTGAGACTGCAAACTAGTGAATTTATCCAGTGTATTCAGAGTCATCATTTACCTAATCCATGTGAAAGTCTGAGGGAGAGCCTTTTTAATTTAAGAAAAGGAGTGATGCAGTCAAATTTGGAATCTGGCCTTTGTTTACCATGTGTGTTGATAAGCAGGTGGACAGAAGCTTCTGTCTTCATGGCCATCTTTTTGGATGGTACTTCATGATACTTTTTGGAAAACTTGTGCAATACTTGAATCGCTTTCAAATCACTAAAATTTATAACCTTCAGCAAAAGAAAGAAAGGACTAATATCATCAATACTTTAGTGCTATTTGAAGTTCAGTGGGCTTTCCTGGACACAGGGAGTCATTGTCTTCATCACTTCTCTAGAAAACAGGCTGGAAAACCATACACATATGTGCACATATTACAATTAATTTAAAATATCACACTGGGATCTGCTATGAAAGATAAAACAATTCTTCGAATTTTTTGTACATATTGGGATTTTTGGTATGTGTAATAGTTTTTGAGACTGAGCTTTGTTCAAACTAGCTGCTTATGACAGGGTTTGAGGACATCAAATTTTACTGAGCTACCATAAAGAAAGCATGACCAAAAAAAAAAAAAAAAAAAAGAAATGACCACAAGATCTTTACTACTGCACAATTATTTTTTTGTTTTAATTTGACAGAAAAACATTGTCATGGCAAAAAGAAAATGAGGACTGTGACAAGAAAATGGGATGAACCCTGAAAATTCAGGAATAGAATGAGTTTTACATATTTTTATCTGCCTTAAAGATATTTTAATTTGCAGGAAGATAACTCCATTCTCAATCCAATGCAGAAAAGCAGATATTAGTGGCAAATAACCAGGGACACAAAGTTTTTTAACTTAAAGATTTTAAAGTACTTGCAATAATGTTTTTCAGTCTTTTAAATTCACATCTAAGTAATACATTCTAAAGAAGATCAACATTATTCAGAAGTATTTATTAGCATTTGTTAAACAATTTTGCCTTAAAAAATATTCCTTTTCTTTTAAATCTGGAATGCATAATTTCAATGTTTTTTGTGCGATACACTTTTGTTTTTCTACTTGGAAATGTTCATTTGAAGATCGAAGCATCAAACAAGAAGATTGATAAAGAAGAAACATAAAACTTTTAATAGACCTGACACCATGGTCACAGTGCTGTTATCAGTTATACTTTAAAGACAGGTTTTGCAGGGTGAGGGACTAAGCTTCAATTGGAACCCCTTTCCCAGTCAGTCTTGTTGCCAAAGGGCTGCAGCAGAGAAAAGCAAGAAGTGGGGATTTTTTAAAAATCATTATTATTTTGACCTAGGAATACTTTTTTATCCATTTCTGAAATCAAGATGAAAAAAAATATGTATTTAACAACTTTTTTGCTGTCAAGAATGAGTGTATTTGATTACAGTTTCTTCCACCAATACTCAGATTCAAAGCACCAGAAAAGGAAAAAAAAGATAAATTATGAATCAGGAGAGTAAATTTTGTTGACACCAATGGTTCCACAAAATAATTTTCCTCTTTGCAGCTGTAAACTTCAAGAAAGAGATAAGTAAATACATCAATGTACCATTTATCTTGTGTCTGAAATGAAAATTAGGTTTAATAAGAAAAACAAACCTACTATCTTCTGCTTAGGAAGTAAAAAACAATCTATTATACCATAATGTTATTTGTTTGAGGATTATGAAGCAGTATAATTCTTTAACAAGATCATGCTGTGCGCTGTTGATGTGGAGAACATTGCTAATTCCATTTCGTCTGCTCTCCCACGCAAAATAACTTGTGACAAAGTATCGTGTTGTTTTTGTTTTTGTTTTTGTTTTTTTTTTCTGGAGAAGTCAGAATTGGTGTAAGTGGCTTTAACCCCTTCAAGTAATAAAAGACAGAAAATACTGATGAACCTGTGTCACCTCCTTATGATTATAGACTGGTGTCAATAACACATATCATCAGCCATAGGAAACTTGTGTGATCTCATTAATTAGATTTATGTTCCACCAGGGATTGAGGTCAAAGAAAGCAAGAAATTAATCTTTACCATCAAAATGCATCAGGAAAAAGGAGTCAGTTGACCCAGGTTTGGTCATTACATGTCCCACCTCTGGAAAATACTACAGTTTCTAGCACAAACATCTTTGCCCTCCTGCAGTGTCAACAAGAACCATTATCTACCATAAGCTGTGGGTTATTTCTTGAATATATTTAATGGTAATGCTGGAGGGGAACTCATATAAACTATGCTGGCAGGAGGGCACTAAAATGTGTGTAGAAGTTCTAATGGCATGCATAATGTGAGCAGCTGTATGTCAACATGTTGTTCCATAGTGCTTCTTTCAGTCTGCTCAAGCTCCTGTCAGGTTTTTGTACAACAGAACTTTTCAAACAGATTTCTATTACTACATTTTTTTTTCCTTGATGCCTGAGGGGGTCTTAGGTCTAAATCCCAAAATTAAAGGTAAATATTGTATGCACACTGCATATCTAATATGCAAAAGTGATAAGCACGTAGCATGTCAGTCCTAAAATGACAAAGTCAGGTACAAAGCTGAGAGCCAGAACTCCCAGATAGTTTAAAGTGGGAGAGTTTCTCATACCCTTGAAAAAGTCAAGCAAATGCCACAGAATTTTAATCTATTCTCATAAAGACAGACTTGTAGAAACTCCTATTAAAGGGCTTCTGTCCATTCCAGAGCCAGATAGCAAATACCTTTCTGTGGTACTTTTGACATCAGATTACACATTCTTCAAGTCTTAAAGATAGGTCCTGCTCCAGTACAGCTGCTGACTCAGACTGCAGGGGGATAGGGTTTCTGTTTACAGAATCAACATGGAGCTGATGGGGCGACCCAGTGACATATTGGAGTTCATCTAGGGGAGTAGGGCTTGAAGTGACATTGCATGTGCTACACTGCCAGGCTGCAGATCTTATAAATAGAAGTGCTGTGAAGCAGATGGTTCACTTCCACCACAAACACCATTTTGATAGGCGCAACAGAGAAGCAGCTCCTGATGATATGCACATATATGCATACGTGCACATTCTGTGCATATGTGAGTGTTAGCTAGCAAGTCTACCTTGCATACAGACTGTGATACAGCACTTATGCCTTTGTGGCTTCCTGAGTTGTTTGTTTCTTCTGCTTTTTTTTTCTTTTTCTTTTTTTTCTTTTTTTTTTTAAGACAGAACATGTTTTATCAACAGTCTTATATTTCAGCAATACACATCTTGCAAAATTTCCATTCTTCCACTGCTCACTCACCTACACGTTAGCCACTTGTGAAAGTCCCTTCTCTCATCATCTCAGCTCAGAGGAGCAGACCATGAGCTTTGGAAGAAGCCTCAAAGAAAATTCAGGGATTTTTGGGTGAAAGTGCATAGCCACAAAACTGTTGGGAATAAAGGTGGAGATGTGGTTGGTAGGGGATAACTAGGAGGTCCTAGGTATTGTAGGCTTCCCCAGTCCTTATATCTTTTTGTTGAGGTACCATACTCCTTTTCCTCACCCTATTCCTCACCTGAACTACTGGTTCGCCCTTGTCAGTACCTTCTTATAGCACCTTATAGGAGCAGATGCCAGGAGTTTACTGGGAAGGCAAGATGGGGAAGGAGCACTAGGGAAATGCTTGAGAGTTGTTGGCTTGTAACGGATCATGAGCAAAAGAGTTGACTGTCTGGCTCTCCAGTCCAGGCCTGCTTTGTCCTACTACAGCAGCAACAAACGACACAAAACCTTAATGTAAAGTATGTTGGTAAAATGTTGAACTAGAAGAACTATCTTAGCTGGTTTTGCCTTGCAATTCAGTGCAGGGATAGTAGAAAAATCACTTCATACTCAAAATCTGGGTAAGGAAGCAAATTCTCTGGGTGTTGCCTCAGCCACATATGTCCACTCCTTGGACCAAAAACAGAGAAAAGGTAATTAATTAATAATAAATTTCAAAATTGAAATAGATCTCCTTAAAAAAAGTTGGAAGCTAAAAACCAAAATTGATACAAAAAAGATACAATTTAGGAGCCATTTCACAAAATGAAATTTTGAAAATTCTTCAATATGGGTCATATGACCTAAGCATGAATCAAAACCATTTTGCTTAACGCTTTTGGGGGTTTTATGCCTTTTAAGTTTGAAACAACAATCATGAAAAACATGAAAAAGGGCTAAAAGAGACAGAAAATATGTATTTTTTCCTGGTTTTTTTATTTGAAGATTGAATTTCATCATCATTTACATATTTTAACAAAAACCTCTTAGCTCTCTTTAAACATTTTTTTCATATGAAATCCAAATTTCAAACCTAGGAAGCAAAAGCCATGCCTAGCCCCTCTACCTACAAGGAGATGACCTAATTCCTGCCCAGAAGCTGTATATTGGGTTTTGTGTGACATTGCGCCACTTCACCAGGATCCAGTCAGTATGTCAAGTCACTTCTTTTGATCAACTTTATCTCATATCAAGTGGTCCTAACAGCTTATATTTTCATTTCCTTGAGGTGCTCTTTCTCTAACATATTTACTTGCATTGTCCCTCCTGAAGTAGCAGGAGCGACAATTACCTGTCAGGTAAGGAGTATCTTGGAATTTGTGCAGAATAGGTTGCATGTGCTCACTCTGAATAACTCCTGTTTGTGAAAACCAAGTTAAAATACACAAGAAGAAAGCAGCTCACCTGTGAAAGTGAGCAAAAAAAAAGGAGAGAAAAGAGTAGTAACACAAAGTCTGCTGATAAGTGACGAGTTGACATGAGAGTTTCATATTCTTATGGTGAAACCCATTCCTACGTGGCAGTGCCCATCTTTCTGTAAGGAGACACCCTACCTTTGCATCTCAAGCCCATCTGGCCACATGCAGAGCAGCAGAGTAGCCCTCTGCCACAACACCCACTGGGAGCCGCACAAGGACACAGGGGCACAGCAGAGTCACTTGAGAAGCTCAAGTTCCTTTGAAGCAGTGGTGGGAAGGGGCAGGGAGGGCAAACAGGTGCAGATATACATCTGCTCCAGGAAAGTATGTGGAGACTGCCGGGATAACAGCCAGATTCCACAGCCACCGTGATGCATTTCGGAAATGCTCTGTGAGTGTACTCACAGAAATCTGTGCATATGTACCAGCAGAGCCACACAAGTGCAGTTTGTCAAGATAACAAAGCTTTGGGAGGCCAACACAAAACTTTGACTCTTGGTCTTTACTTACGAACTTTCTGCATTTGTACTGTGTTTGTTCAGTAGCTGGATACCTTATGTTCCTTTTCAGTTCAGAAGGACTAAAATTATACCTTGGAGTACTTATCTCAAATTCCATTCATAAAGCACTCTCGAGAACTCCCTCATGGCCATCATTAAACTCCCTTCCTGCATACATAGGCAGCAGGTATAAAATTCAGACAACCTGTGTTTAGTGCCTGACTTAGCTAACAAGTTGAAATCATTGTATACCACTGTAATATTGTATATATCACTTTTGTGCTTATTTTTTCTTTCTCCCTTGGTCTTTTGAGGAGGTGTTGATTTGGGTCTGTAGCATTTATACATACATTGAGTCAATGCTTTTAGCAATAACGGATTTTTTTTATGCAGGAAACAAAGCTGGAGGGCATTTCTAGGCTGGGAACTGGATAAAGCCTGTGACTGTACTTCATATTATCTACAACCTCATGGTTCTAAGATGCATAGTATTTCATAGTTCATAAAGGTTGTTGGGAAGTCAATGTAGTCCTCTCTGCACACTGGATTACCTATTCCTGCTACTTCTTCCCCAAGAAAGCTGGTTGTTCCCACCACAAATACAGAGCAATAGCATAGATTACCTGACTGTGCTTGAACAGCCACTGGCGAGGGCTAGAAGTACCTGCCTCACTGAATAATATTAGCATTGATATTTAATGGTGTCTCATATCTCCTGCTCTCTTATTACAGCTTTGTCTGAGCTGGAAACAAGTGAAGAACATACAACCTTGTGTGTGAAAGCCCCATAGTTTAGCAGTGTGATAAAGGTTTTGCAAGAACTGGCCAAGACTTCACATACAGCTTTTGTCATTTTAGCAAAGGGGAAAGCCTAGCTGAACAATTCACATACAAGCTTTGGCTTAAATTTCTTCTTAGCTATGTACATGTACATTCAAAATATTTGAGCAATTAGAAGATGAAAAAGCCACCTAAACTTTAGGAGATAAAAGAGAGGACAGATGTTATTGATGTTGTTTAGTTATTCAGTGGTCTGAATATGAATTCATTACATCATATATATGACTGCTTTCCTATCACAGAGCACCAGATCCAAGAAATTTAATTCATCTTTTGAGAACAAAATGTTAGGAAATTTTGTCTTTTGCACTTTTGAAGCAGTAAAATTAAAGACAATTAAAATTATCTGTGATGAATTGGTACACAAGAAATAAACAAATATTTTACCTCTGAACCATGAGCTTTGTTCTTAGAGGCAGCCCATGTTTTGAATACCGAGCTGGATTATCCAGGTTAATGGGGGAAGAAGGTATTCCATTTCTACTGAACTCCCTGGAAACTGTGCATTGTTCCACAACAAACTGTGAGATTTTTGATCAAAACATGCTGCAGTGACCTATTTTCTCCATGCAAATGCCTCACCACCTCAATATGATTCCTGTCACAGAGACTGACATATTTTGCTATTATAGTCTCTGTTTGCAGATCCTCTCTAAATACGAGATTGATGCTGCCTCATCCATGGATGTCCCTGATAGTCAGTGGAAACTGAGCCCAAATGAGAATCCTAGACCTTTAATTCATCCACCAAGAGTCATTATGCTTTTCAGTTGCTTGCATCCAGATTAGATGAAAACAGTATTTAAAAATCTCTTAATAATTTTGTGCTTTACAAAAACCTATGTGTTTTATTGAATTGAAGATCCTGAAAAAACATGGAAATGCAGCAATGGTAAAATATGACTGGAGTGAAATAGTTAAATCCTTCTTCCTAAAATTGCTTTGGCTTCTTTAATTGCTTGAAGAGTTTGAGACTGCAGCTTGGCTTTTTACCACACAAACCATCTGCCTGGCACTGGCCCGGTGCTGACTTCAAGGGACAAATCCTGATTGACTCACCACTGATGAATCATTGTCTCACTTGGGGATTTCCTCTGAATTATTCCATTCCAAATCATCATGAAAAGGATGTTCTACTCATTCAATAGTATAAATAAGAATCAAGCCAAAAAAAAAAAAATTAAGCAATACGTAGCTACTACAGCATAGAATATCTGCTTAGTTCTTGAGTTTCAATATCACTTTTGCTAAATACATACTTTCTGCTGTGTTTTTGTCTTGGTTTTTTGTTTTGGTTTGGTTTTTTTGGTGGTGTGTGGGGGTTATTTTGTGTGTGTGTTTTTTGGTTTTTTTTGAGGAACAAAGGCCTTTAGAACATTCACTTAGTATGACAGTTTTACATATCACTTTAATCACTTCAGAAGTTGTCTATTTTTATAAGCTACTAATTGTTCTCCCCTCAAGCAGTAGCACTGCTCTCTGAGGTGTGCAGGTAATCAATCCTACTAAAGACATGAATATTTCCATGAAATGCCAATCTAGAAAAAGTAATTAGATCAACAGTGGTAAAAGTGGGGTTCTGCTGCCAGGCAGAGGAAAAGCAAGAAATGAGGGCATTGATATTAAGAGCAATTGGAAATGAGCAATGTAGGCAGTGGGAACTGCAGAAGAGAGAGGCAAGATGAATGTTGTGGCCAATGCACGGTATCAGGAAAGGAATGAGAAGTGATTTGAAGATAAAGGGAATGACAGAAAAGTAAATAGCAATTTGGATGGAACAGAGAGAGTCCAAAAATCTCTCAAAGATCTTATGTATTACTCAGGCAGGAGAAAGAAGTGCTTTCTACTACATTTATTATTATTGTGGACTGCAAATTATCTTGGGAGGGTCTGCAGCTTATGATGTTTATATAAAATGTTATACAACATAGTTGCTGATGCTCTGTAATGTAATACAGTATAGTCTGAAAACATGCTGCATGTATTAGGGAAACAACATACCTTTGCTGGAGAGCCTTCTGTAAGGGCAATTTTCCAGTTCTGGCTCAGGAAAATGTTGAGGCAACCCTAGAAGATCCTCTTTGGGGCACACCTCTCCCAGCCCACAATTCTCTGCATTTTGTTCTGTTCCAGAATAAAATATCCACTGAGAATTTGTTTTCCTCTGCATGTGACTATTAAACAATAAGGTTATATCATATATGATTGATGTTTAAAAAAAATTTAATTCTGGTTCTGTAACTTTTGGCAGCTGGCAATATGTGTGAGTCCTTATACCTCTGTTTATACTGAACACACTGTGCCTCAGCATGGTTCTAAGGTGGTGAATTGGACTGTGTGCCCTGTAAGGTATTACCTCATAGAAATATCACAGGCTGAGATTCGTATTTACGTAATTGCTGCATTTTACATAACAGTATAATATCTAGTAATTGGCTTTTGGTTTTGTTTTTACTTCTTTCTCTTAAGGGAAGTGTCAAATTTGTTCCTGTTTGCTTAGCTGATTTTGAATAGGAGGTCAGTTGATGCTGAACTTCCAAACAACACAAAGCTGAGGACGTTTTAAACAACCAAAGGCCCAGGGTTAACAAACACAAATGGTTCCAGGCAAGCCTGTGGGCTGGCAGGAGTCAATGTGTTACCTAATGGACAAATAATCCCAAGCAGGGATGCCCAGTGGATTAAAACTGCTTGCAAAAATGTCACATTATAAAACTAAATAGGAAAATGGTTAGTAACCTGCAATTTGCTATGATAAATTTAGTACTTGCTCATAAAATAACCAATAATATTATAGATTTGTGCAACCAGGGGTATCAGAGAAGTTTATTTTCTTATTATTCTAGCTTAAAAGTTTACATTTTGGTCTCTTACTTTTTACAATGTCAAACACAAAGAAGCTGTTATTCTGATCTAACATAAATTTAAAAATATAAAGTTTTGCCTCCTCTTTAAAATCTTACCTTTATTTTTCCTTAATAGTAAGGAGCAGCAGTAAACGCATGACCAATAAACAATCAGTTTGCCAAGTTATTCCTATATTCCAATGGACAAATGATAAACCAAATTTTGACTTTGTGTAGAAATCACATGGATATCCATTGAAATTCTTTAAAAGATGCCTTCACTTTATCAAGGATGTGCAAGAAGCCTTTAAACAAAATAACAGAAAATGAAACAATATCTAATGTCAACTCTTCTATTGATGAAAATTGTTTTATAATAGTGAGAAATTGTATTTAAAGTGATTCAGTATATGTCAGGTACTGGCAATATATGTGGCAAAACATTTATTTCTAGATTGTCCAGAAGAGATTGTAGGCTGATTACCTATGAGTAGAAATGAGCAATTTAAAATATCCAAAGATATTATAGCCTTTTCAGTGTGGACACCCACTGCATGTTTTGCTACAAAGTCTGGCTGCCCTCTGTGAAATTAGGATGGTCATCTCCTTAACTGGTTATCTGTCAGCTTCCCTGTTAACTCTCCCTACCCCCAGGTGCTCCAACGAAAGAAATATTCACTGTGGAAGAATATTGTGCCCAGATAGAAAGGGCAATGACGTGTCTGTAAAGCAGCAGAAAAACTTTCTCCTATATAACTCATTTCTGGCTACTTGTAAGAAAATTATGATGTTTGGGAAAAATTCTCTTTCTAATCACCAATCAGATTTAATAACAGTAGCAAGTAGCACTGGAGGATAATGCCACAGAGGGTATTCAGGGACTCCTGTGATTACTATTGTATTCAGGCTCAGTTCCAAGTCCCTTACAGTTAGTACATGCAACTTACAGCAATTAAATTAAACCTTGACTGATAAAAAAATTAATAGATAATGAAAACAAATAGAAACCTGGGGGGGGGGGAATGTGTTAACTTTTAAACCTATTTCAAAATAATTGTCTTTTTTTCTTTTATTTCTATATGAAATTTTGTAATATTCCAGTCTTTTAGGGAGTTTTTCTATTTTCCAATATGCAGATCCAATGAGTGTAGACAGGCAACCTTCAAATCAGGCAAGGTTTGGTCTTTTTGAAGTGGGCTCTGTATTTATTCTACAGGACCTAGTTTTCAGGGTTTTTTTTAGCATAGGTTCAAATTTATTAGCAGAGTAATCAAATGAAAAAGTTACATGAGGTTTGCCCAACTTGCTTTCAAACAACAGAAACAGAGCTTCCTAAATTATATTGAATTCATCCCAAGGTTTTGACCAGTTGCTGATCCAGTGATGAACAAGTTGCAGCCAGGACACAGCACCCCCAGGTGTGAGCTGGAACCTCTGGAAAACATGTTGCTTCATCCTTGATTTAGACAAAATCTTCTGTAGCTGAAAAAGACACCTTCAGCTGTTCAGGTCAGAATAGATACAATCATTTTAACCCTACTTAGCCTGGATAAGATACTTGATCTAATTTCCAGTCAGCAAACACAAGATTACATTCTCAGCTGGTGTCAACCAAATTCAGTGGAGCTGCGTCAGTTTATACCAGGTGGGGAATTAGCTCGGGCTTTTGTTTGCTCTTAAATCAAAGTTAGACCAAAGACAAACCCAAAACCTCATCACATGGACTTGGAGTTTGTTGATAATCTGTGCAGGTGTTGTCTGTGGTGACCTCCAAATTGTCTTAATACGAGACAAATCAAAATGCCTGTGTTTATTATCTGTATATTTCAGCACTGTAGCTGCACAGATACAGGGTTAGCAAGCCTGCTTGTCTATAGGCAATGTGTATCTTACAACAAAGCTCACACAGGGAAATAAAAGGGAACATGATGTGATCATCTTATGAAGTAGATGAACTTTAAAAGACTAAAAACAAAGAAATAATGCTAACGTACATCACAGGTCAAAAATATTATGCATTTTTCAAAAAGTATTAAATAGAAGTTATTCTATAAAGATAATAATTTGTTGATAGACTGTTGTATAAACATCTTATTAAAACCTTGAAGCAAGGTTTTGAAGAAAAAAAATTCCTTGAAGAAGGAGGATATCTGATTGCAATCAACATATTTCTCAGTAAAAGCCAGAATCAAATATACAAAGTCTCTCTGGAAATCACTGCAACCATGTATGGAAGCTCACTGCTCTTCCAACTCACTATCTGCTTGATACCAGCAAAAGATGGATTGCTCTCTATCCATCTCACCACCATTAAGGCAGGCCAGATGAGCATCACAGAAAAGCAGCAACCAGGAGCATAGCGGAACATTTTGGAGAAAACTAGTTTAGTAACTGAAAGTAGAAATCAAAGATGACTGAAAACTTGTGTCTGTACACTTAGGAGGCTAATCATATTTTAAGAACATCTTAATCTATTTTCACATTTCAGAATTTATGGTATTTTCCATTCTTCATTTGATTTCTTTAACTCTTTTACACAGACATAATGCTGGCTTGTGTTGGATGCATACATACAAGTGTATTAGAATCTGTAAGAAACTTTGAAAACTGTTGAGTAGAGAACATAACAACATATGTTCTATCATGAAAACCTGAACTGGCATTTGCCAGTACCATTAGGGAACTGTGAAAAAACAAGAAACTTCCGAACAAGAATGAGAACATGTGATCTTGAAGTCCTGCACTCAGGTTAATTGAATTCCAGTAGGAAGAAGTTCATGTATCACTTTCAGTCATTTTTGTCTTTTTACCAGTAAAAATAGCCAGCCCCTGAATAAATCACAACTCAGCAATTTTAGAAGAACTACAGACAGAAGACAAAAGCTTTGCCTTGTGAAATTCCTTGTAATATCTGAATGTTGTTTCACCAGTACACTATTAGGTCTTTCTTGAAAGGTTTAAGAGACTCATGCATGGGTCTTCTTGTTTTTCCTAAGGGATTCAAGGTGTCTCATGATTCAAGGTCCCTTGTTTTATCAGATGAACACCAGCATTACTCTCTCCTTGCAGTAATAGTCCTCTAGGGCAGCACAGGTTCTGCATTTAGTGCTTTGAAATTCCCATGTTAAATTTCTCTCTTGCCCACAGTTTCTCTTTGGATAAATTAAACAAGTTACCATAATAAAATAAACCAAGTTTCTCTCCCTAAATTCTTCTTAGGGCCCAAACACTGCAGAGAAAGGTTGGACACCACTAGCTCTGCTGCCAGATCTCAATAAAACCTGTGATCTTTGCTGCAGCAGAAAACTTTGCTGAGCTCTTTCTTATAGCAGTTAGGGATTTAAATAATCATACAATATTTTGGGTTGGAAGGTACCTTTAAAGATCATCCAACTGTCCTTGGGCAAGGATGACTGCCCTGCAGGGTGCTCTGCCTACCCCAGGGGCACAGAAACTGTGGCTGAAGTGCTCACAAAAATGTATTTGGAAAGCCAGTGGGACACTTACAATCCAATCACTATGTCTCACAGATGATTATCAGTAGCCAGAGCTGATGTATGATGTGAAACCAAAGGATGACTTTGTAGTGGGAATTTGAGGAAGTGGGGGCCCTGCAGATCTCTGTACTCCCCAGAGATATGGTTTAAGGATCTCAGGCAGTCCCAAAATCCACAGCTTTTCTTGCACACTAGCTGTGCATGCAGCATGTGTTTCATCCATCACTGAATTTCTGCTGTTATACCAAATTAAGAATGGCTGACATACCTTCTGGATTTAACATGACCCAATTTTTTCTCCCCAGCAAGGCAACTGAACCCACTCACACACTTCAGCTGACACTAGGTAATATCACCACAGCATTTGCAGTATTTCCTAGGAATTCCCTGTAGATCAGAAATAGCACAGCAATGCTAGTTGCTTATCAAAGGAAAGTGGCGAGGCTGGAAAGCTGAACCCTATAATAGAGAACAGCAGATTGTGGTCTGCAAGCAGAGTGTCATGTGTCACCAGCACTCAGCACATAGGTGTGCAGCCCCTAAAGCACAAGCCCAAAGAGCAGAAGCTTAAAAGAGAGTCTGAGGACAGCTATGGCAGCTGTTTGCACCCCCCCTGCACTGCTGGCTGTCACAGATGGAACCAAGTGGTCACATGCACTGGACTGTGGAAAGAATGTGTGATGCCTGGGACAGAGAAGTGTCACTTTGTGTGACTCCCCCAGAGACAGATTGACAGTTGTTAACAGAACTGTCTCCCCAGCTGACCCCTGAGCACAAAGGTGTTCTCAATAAAGCCATACCCAGCCTTCTCACAGTGTATCTTTTGGATGTCTAAGGCAGTTATTTGAAGCAAACCAGCAGGTCTTCAGGCCATGTTGCACTTTGATATGGCATCCCCAAGCTACCACTAAGTGGTTCATTAATTCAGTGAAGGAAAAATTTTGGCCTTGAAATGCATCACAGCAATATTTGAAAGATCTTGCATCCAAATGCATCCATCTGGGCAGGCTGCAATGGTCATAAGGTCAAGGAAAATAGGACCAAAAAGGACCTCAATAAGTCATCCAGCTTGTCTCTCTACCCAACGGCAGGACAAGCCCTATCTGAGTTGTTATTCTATTCTTTCTAGCCTGTTCCCAGTGATGGACATGCCATGCCTTTTCTGAGTGGCCTCCTACACCAGTGAACTGTTCCTAATATACTAAACATTGCTTCAGATTAAGACTATTATTTCTTGACCCAGATGTGTCAGACTTGGCAATATTTATTTTTGAATTTATCCCCTGATTTTCTACAACGGTTTATTATATATTTGAAGATGACTACCTCCCACCATTTTTTCCCTAGAGTAAGCATCACCAGGGGCTTCAACTCTTCCTTCCATGCCAAAGTCCTTTAGTCAGTGACCTGATCATTGTTGTCACTTTCCACTAGACTCTCTTCCATTGTTCTCACTCTGTTTCTTGTTTCAGATATACTTGGTGTAGACACAGCCTTGAGGGTTCTCTTAGGAAACATTTCATGAATATGAAATGTTTCCTAATAGAAATGTTTCTCTATAAGCAGATGATAAGTAGATAAGCAGAAGACAAGTGGTGAGCACTTGTCACAATTTTCTGTGGGATGTATATAACATTTATAGTGCCCTGACACTGAGGCATCTATAGGTTTGTCAACTAAAACAATCTAAGTGACCTGTGTAGGAGTGATAGCTGCCACAAGGGACATAGCTGAGATTAGCCACCTGAGCACTTAGGTTCCCAGGAATGAGTCACAGTAAATAGCCCACACTATCACATCTGTCATCCTCCTAGACCACCAGACTTAAAACTCAGCTGGCCATGACCATCCAGCCTCCATTAAGGGCTTGTCAAGTCTTCACTACATCTATCCAGGGGTACTGAACAGTTACACATCCATGCAGACTTTTGGCGAGGAGACATTTGATTTTTTCAAAAAAAGAATTTTCTTCAGACATGTTCACAGCAATACTGAGGCTACATTGGTGAGGCTACCTTTCCTACTGGAAATGATCCTTTTCCCATTCATTTGTGGAAAAGGAGCAGTTAAGTAACAATGATTCTTTGTTCTGAAAACACTTCACATAATATTGAGTTAGAAGTAGTATTATGTGCTTTATAAGCCTTACTTAGCCAAGCAACATAATTCAAATATGGACTATTCACAGTAAATCCCCAATTCAAAAGAATGGCAAAAAGATTTACAAAACAGAAAAAAAAAAAATAGAAGGTTTTTTTCATTTTTTTGTTTTTTTGGGTTTTTTTTTGGTTTTGGTTTTGGTTTTTTGGTTTTTTTTTACCAATGTACATATCCAGTATATATCACTTCCATACTGCTCTGAGAAGGCACACAGCTTGGACTGAGCCCCAGACCCTTGGGGCTGGAAAACACCCACTTCTGTGTCAGAGCCACACTTATGCATGTGAGGATCACATTGTCTTTACTGAATAAAAGATAAACCTTCCTGAGCATGGTTGAGGATGCTTAGCTACAAATGAATTTACTTTGTTAGAGGTATTAATTAGATCAATGGATCATACCTGGGTTACGTGTCAAGGTCAAATGCTTAGATTTCCCTGGAGCCATGGATATAATTTATGTAACACCAATACCACAATGTAGACTTATGAAACAGCTTATGTTATTTCAACAATGTAGCCCTAATCACATGTATAACACCAGGGTCTGAGAATAATACTTCTTGTCCTTAGACAGAATTCCTCTGATTCCTTTCTTATCTCAACTTGTCTCCTTTCTGCTAAAAGCATACCCAAACTCTTTGTGCCACATTTTTATTTATGTTAAAATTAAAACCTCTTAATAATTTCTTATGGGGAGTGTTCTTGTTCAGTTCAATATGTACTCAGATGATTGCTCTCAGGACTAATTCAGATGTACATTGTTATACAATTATCTAAATATTCATGATTATAATCTCACTTCTGATACTTATTTCATTTCTAATTCCTAGTATATCTTCATCAAACGACAAGTTCCTGTTAAACAATGCTCTTGTATTCCAGAAAAACAACCATTTAATTAAAGGTTAAAGCCTTTGTACCATTTTTTTTAAAGAAGGAGCTTCTTGTCCTGGTTTATTTTTTTTTTTCAGAACAATTAAGCATCAATGAAATAATCTGATTTCAGTGAAAGATACAACTAATCTATATTTAAAATATTTTTTTTACTTTTTTTATGCCTCATAATAACATCATAACACTACTATCAGAGAAGTGGACTCGAGAAAAAAAAACAATTACTGGAGAAATAGCAAGTAGAGGTAGGTAACATCTCAGCAAATATAAGGAGGGCTGGAGAGACAACAGCCCCCAGCAAATGCTGTCCAGAGGGGAACACACAAGCCCAGGCAAGCTGTATGTCTGCTCCTCAGTCCACACTGACTTTGCACCTAAAACAAGCTGTGAGAAGTGATCTGCTACCTGGAGCCTCTCTCCAAGTGATCTGCCAGCTTTGTGCGTGATAAACACAGTTCTGTGATCGCGTTAAATATTGAGACACTTGCTGAAGGCTCAGCAAACAAACATTTCGCTGATGTTTTCAGGGACTTGAACGTTGTCTTCAAGAGCAGCAATAGCTAATTGAGATTCTATCACTGTGAATGAACAGTGAAGGCGACCTTTTCTCAGTGCATATCTTTCCATTTATGGACATTGATTTCATCTGTCATTTCATTGCTCAGAATCATGAGACTGGTCTATCACTTCTTACATCCAGCTTATGCTTTTACTATCCTGATTAATTCTGCATCATTACAAATAATATTACCTTTCAGCTCACCACCTTTCCACAACTTTTTTGTATCCAAATCCCTAGAGTACTGGTGGTTCCTTGCTGTGAAAAACTACAGTTCTCCCTACCCTTTGATTACTATATTTTCACTTACTAATTTGGAAGAGTGTTTACCCTCTACCCTATGCTAATTTCATTTCATTAATGTTGTTTATATCTTTTTGAAAATTCAGGTTAATAAGTTTGAATCGATATTATGCAAATAATCCTTGGCTTCTTCAGAGAATTGTCATAGTTTTGCAAAGTACATCTTTTTTCTACAAGAGTTGTTCTGATTCTAGTCCAATATATATTTACCTTTTATCTACTAGTTATTTGTAATTAGAATTTCTACCAATTTTTCTGATAATCACATCTGACCTACTGACCTGCTAGAGCAAGGAAGAGCCCTTTTTGATGGCTGATTGCCCATTTGTCACTTTCTATTATTTTGGTGTCAAATTGCAAGATATCAATCAGATTTTTAAATATAGAGAAAATCTGCTGGATAGGCAGTTCCTTAATCTTTCCTATAATGACCATAAAGCAAGAAAAAAAAAAATTGGTGTATAGTGTATAGGCCTGTGCTAGTCTTTCTTTATCATAGTCTCATTCACTAATGAACCTTTTCTTTAGCAGACTCCTTTGCTTCCGAATTGTTTTAAATGCTTGCTTTTTTATTTTTTTTTTTTTTGGGGGGGGAAAAATTTTTTTNTGGATAGGCAGTTCCTTAATCTTTCCTATAATGACCATAAAGCAAGAAAAAAAAAAATTGGTGTATAGTGTATAGGCCTGTGCTAGTCTTTCTTTATCATAGTCTCATTCACTAATGAACCTTTTCTTTAGCAGACTCCTTTGCTTCCGAATTGTTTTAAATGCTTGCTTTTTTATTTTTTTTTTTTTGGGGGGGGGGAAAACTTTATTCCATTTCTGAGGGAAGACTTATCTGTTTTTCATATAATCCCCTGTCCTCTGCTGTCCAATCACTAGTTAAGGGAAGAAAAATTGAAGACCATTGTGCTTTTAGGAGGGTTTTTGATGAGTAGTGCATATTTTCCAAGCTTCTAAGGTAACGTAAAACCACTAGTATTTTAGTTTTTTAGCTAGAGTATTCCTTTTAACTACTTTTCTCAGTTTAACACAATGTTATTCTTTAGTGGCACATATTACATGAGTATTATGAGAAAATTTTTTGCATGTTTGTTGATTACTGTTATTGTATTTTTTTACACTTACAAGGATATGAAATTTGAATATTCTGTGTCCACTGTGTTGCATGGTGGCTCCTGGGTAACTCTAATGTTTCATCAGATATTGTGCATTAAATTCTAAGATATAAATCTAAAAATAATCCTTTTTTTTTTTTTTTGACTTGGATTTGCAATGTGCAGATAGTTACAACAATGCTTATTGTGAGTAAAGGTTTTCAAATGTTCATTTGAGTTTTCTTTCAATAATCTAGACTTTTTAATTGTGCTCTGCTTTGGATGTCAGTATTCTTTATTGTGTCTTGGTGTCTCTGTTCTCTAGTTCTCTATCTGTTAGATGGGAAGAATATCACATATTTTTGCCGATCGAAATTAGGAAGAAAAATATTCTATAATTTATGAATTATAACTGGGAGTTGCAATAACAAAATTCATAGAAGCACTCAAGTTAAGAAGATAAAAAGACATCACCCTTCAAAAACATCTGGTTTCTGCATATAGTGCTGTAGCAAATATTGTGCCATAATCAGCATTAATGCTTTTGCCTTTAACATTTTGCTAATGTTAAACACAAGCTGTGATAAGCTTTATAAATACATTTTGCGAATACGTATAATTACAGAGGAAAAAATGTAGTAAGATAGGGAAGAAAGGCAAAAATATCCAATATATATTTCAGATTTTGGGGTTTTTTCCATGCTTTAAGAGTGAGATATCCTCTTATTTACACTTCTATACAGAAATTTTTACTTGATTGAATTTTGGTTGAAGTGGTAGCCATATTGACAAAATTTCATCTTGAGAAGCAATCTGCAGATGATGGAATCTGAAGGCCACATCAGGAGAGGAGTCCCACATGAAGTGATTTGCTTGGCAGGCAGAGCAAAGAGAAGACAGAAAAATTAACAAAGAGAAAACTGGATATGGATTCACTGGTGCAGCAACAGGGATAAGAAAGGTCGAGCAGAAGGAAAGAATGGTCACACAGGAAAGGGATGAACTCTGTGGAGACCTCAAGGCAAGGCACTGATTAGATGCACCAGTGAAGCATGAGCCACTGAAAGAAATGAAAGGGAGTTGAGACAAATGGATGAGCCAGACAATGATCTTTTCAGTGAGGGGACCTGGGGTAAAGCAGAGAGATCCCAGCACGGCCTCGCTGGTGAGCAAGACCAAAGAACCTCCAGCGGCAGGGCAGTGGTTCATCGGGAAAGGCAGGGAGATGCACTTACAGTGCATCCACTGTGCAGCTCCGTGTTTGTGGAGCCACCCAAAACTCAGATGACCAACATAACTCTAAAGTAAGCAGTGTTGTACTGCAGGTGATTTGAGAAACTGTAAAACATCCCTGTGCCGTGTAAAATCCATTATTCTGTGTCCTGGTGTATAGTGAGCAATGACATAGCCCAAAGTTTTTGACATATTTGATTTAGGAGATTGACTTAAAACCCTAAACTCTTATCATAAAAGACTGCAACTTAGCAATCAAAAAGATAGGTTGTAAAATACTTGTATATATCAAAAAGAATATGCAAAGGTAATTTTCAGACAGCTCATAATTTCAATATCCTATTTCACAGCACTGGAGAGAATTTCATTATGTATGGATTAAGTTCCTATATCTACATACTATTTTAACAATATACCATAAAGGTACTGATAATGACAATTTTTTTCAGTCATTATGATTAAAAGCATATATTTTTATAGGCAGTAGGAAACAAACAAACATATAAGAAAAGCATGTTTTTGAATAATTCTTGGTATTATTTAATAGTCTGAAAATAGTACACTTATTTTTGCAATAAAAATCAGGTAATGTGTAAAGGTTTTTGAGTTCCACAGAAATTTACTTTATATTTAGTTAAAAGAAGTTTCAAATGAATTCTTGTTATATGTTTTCTCTATCTTCCCTTCTGAAGAAGCATAACAGAGGCATTTGTCTCACCTAATTTTACACAGCTATGATGTCAAGTTCACCTAATCTACTTGTATAATTTCCTATTATTTTCAGTAAGACATATGGGCATTTCCAGAATGCATCTCATCCCAAAGAAGAGATGCAAAATGAGTCAGAAGAGTCATAGCACAAGTGTCTATTCTTGTGAACAGTTGCCAAAGGAAGCCTTGGTCAGCAATTTGGGTGCAGAATTCTAATGTGTATATTACTTAAAGGAGACAAAACCTATTCAGGAAGTCTGGTGACACCAGCAGACAGAAAAAAAAGGGGACATCATGAATAATGAGAGACTTTAGAAAGCAGGATGGATGGGTTTTCACATGACAAGAGTTACAGTAAGGAACAAATCTAGGAAAAAAGTTCATATTTAAGTTCCTGAGATGAGGAGTTCAAGCCACAGATGACAAAAGCAGAAAATGGCCAATGAAGTTTCTAGTCAGCCAGCAGTGAAAGAAAGAAAATGAGGAGCCTAGGAAAATGCTCAAAAAAAATGTGAAATGAAAAAAATGGGATAAAATGGACAAGTATCCTTTTGCTGAAAACAGGGACGTTGGGCACACCTTCTATTTTACTCCTTTCAAGGAAAATAATTTATGCTCTTCTGCAAGGTTTGTTGGAAAGAAGAAAGCAGAGGCTTGAGCCCCACCCCCAGTGCTGCCCCACCAGCACTGCTCAGTGAAATATCTGAACTCCCAGGCATAGGGCAGAGTAGCAATTCTGATATTATGCAACTTCCCTTTCAGTAACACTGTTACCTCTAACCTGCAACCCATAGTCACTTTAATAACAGCTTCAGCTATCTGATTTGCCCTAAAACGCCTTGCAGTCAAAGGGAGTATTTTTCCCCTTTGGCTTTTTCTGTGGTCAGCTACATTATTTCTATAATAACAGTCTTTATCAAGATCCCGATTTTGATCCAAATTTTCTGTCACAGTTGTTACTTCTTTCCTTATGTGGGCTTATTCCACATCCTTAATATTAATTAAATGCAGAGGAGTGGTTTTTTTCACATTAATTTCTTTTCTCAGATTTTTTTCCTTTCTTTTTTCTCCAGTAATTGCAGTAGGATTAACTGCATTGTTAGAGTTAGAGTTCTGAATACAAATAAGAGGGTTTTTCCCTTTCTTTTCCCTGACTACATTTCTATTACTGCAATCACAAGTATTGTTAACAACATTAAAGCCCACAGCAGATGTGAACCAGGCTATAGCGAGAGAATATTTTGATTCCACAAAAAGGTTCAGTGCTGAAACACAATGTTCTTGCTTCTCAGCTATTACAGGGCAAACTAGCATGCACTTTTGAAAGTTAATATCTAATTTTCTAGATGTCTGCTGCCAATCTGTTTTCATTCTACTTCAATATAGGAGGCAATGAGAAGGGATTTTGCAAAGATTACTACTGGGCTCATTATTATTGCACAAGTAATTCTGGAAAACAAAATACCAAAACTCAGCTGATGATGACATAGTTATACAACCAACTCAGCTGCCCAGAACTCAGAGATTGGAATGAGCCCCTGGAGGGGACCTCAGTCTCACACCTTACAATGTAAATAAGCCCAACTTATCTTTTATGCTATGGCTTTAGCTGTATTGCAAAATGGGATTTATGTAGGAACTGAAGGGTTATGCAGTCATTAACCTCTCTTTTTACCCCATGTTTGGAAGACAAACTAGGCCAGGAGTGACCACTGAAAGCTGCTGCCATGTCACAGCTGCAGAACCCCTTCAAAATATGTTGCATGAAAGCAGGCAGAAATCCTGCCATGCATAAACTAGGTCTCTGTCAGGCATGAAGCAATGGGCAATTTAATGGCCCTGGTGCTTCCAGCCTGGTCACTGCTGCCCACAGGCTCCAGACACTCACAGGTGTCTTGTGTGGAATCTCTCATCTCTCCTGACTTGCTTCCTCAGCTATCCTGCAGGCAGGGAATAGAGTAAAGCAGAATGACTTTTGTAACACTGCAGACGTTGTCAATATATTTATGTTTTTGGAGTAATTTGCCTCTACCAGAGGAGACAATTGAAGCTACTGGTTCCAGGACAGAAGAAAGGAGATTCCTTCTTACCAGGAAGACTTCCTGCAAAAAGTGGCGATTGGCTTTACCCTTACTTTTGCTAGAGGTGTTTTTCTAAATATGACCTGTAACCACATTTGAATTTCAAGCTGACAAAGTCTCTGAAGTTTTATAACATATACAGTATTTTGTTTCAATTATATTCCAGCTCTTATCCAGCCTCAATTGTTCAATTATATTAATATCCACCTGAAATGCACCTTGACCTTTCTAGGATGAGGTTAGGGGAATCATGAGTAACCAGCAGTTAATAAAGAGTAGAGAAAATTAAAGGAGAAAAAAATCAAACAAAAAGTGTTAGAAACCCATACAAAATCGATAAAATTGCATTAAAGAATTGCATGAAAATTGAGCCAAGTTTAAAGCAGAAAAAACATTCTGTGATGTGTTCTCTACCGCAAGTGGATACAAGCTTTGCATGTTCAGTAACCCTGAATTGCTGTTCCCTTTTCTAATTAAGGAAAAGAGCTTTCTAGGGATGTCCTCAGAACATTACAGGATGCTCGGAGGAGATGCCAAATCTTAGTGGAAATATGTTTGTTCCCAGTCTGAGTACAAGCACTTGAGAACCCAGTCGTTTAGAAGAACAGAGATATCAGATGCTGGCACAAATGCTTCCTATATTTCTTCAAATAATTAGGCAGCCTTAGATGTTTTTTTTCTAGGTCAATTCTTTCAAACACTCAAATCTAACAAATTTAATAAAGTCTAGGGCCTCTATGAAGAAATATTTACATGACCACAAACAACCTGGTTACTATAGTTTGAGGAGATACCTTCCCCACTTTCAAGTGGAGCTGAGCCAGCAGAATGTGTGCACACTCTTCAGTCCACTGAAAAGCAGAGCAGTGCTGATGGATCTCTTCCCTGTTTTGACAGTGTGCTTTAAGCAGAGCCTTAGTTATCTTACTTATGACAGAGGTCATAAGATAATCTTTTCCCTCATGTAGGATAAGAGACCTCATTTAAGCAGATGTGGTTGTGAAGGACAAAAATATATCTGGTAGGTGGCAATGGCAGGGTCAGAAACCAAAATATTTGATTTTCAGCACAGGAAAACTTCTTTAACTGGGGCATTATACAGTAAAGATAATCTTTCTAATTCTATATTTACCTACCTCCAATTCATTTCCACCCTCATCCAAAGGCCTTTCCATTCAGAGAAATATTTTGTACATGAACTAAAAATTATGAGATAAAAATATTTCTGTGGAGAAAATATGTTGTCCTTGTCACACAAACAAGCACTACATAGTGACTCCCAAAGATGTGATGTGACATTCAGGTGCTCAGATTCACTGAAAAAGTGATTCATGAAAGGGAGGGCTGAAACAGCCTCTCACTGCTACCTGTGCAAAAGAGAAAAAGTTAGTGTAAATTATGTACTTTACTTCAGTTCATAATAAATATAAGTGAGAGCAGAATAAAGTAAAAGGTGTGCCCTTCAAGAAGATGCTTCAGAAGGCCCGTGAGCTCTTTATCTCTCTCACATAAGCTCATATTTTAATGCCACAAGAGGTACATTAAATTAAGGATTCCTGTCTATGCAATTATAGCAATTTAAAGAGTTTGTTCAGCAGTTGTTGAAAATAAGTATCAGGCACTCTGGGCCATTAAATTTCATTGCTCAAAATGACAGAAGGAACTTTCTCCATTAGCACAAGCTGTAAGGAAGCAGATGTTATCTGAACTTGGAAATAATTATTGCTAAAGGAAAACTGGAAAGATCATTGTCTCTTCTCAAATAATATTATTATTTTTAAAATAAATATTAATTGATTTTATATACTAGAAGGATGAAGAGTTGCCAAAACAGTTAGCTGCTCCACATGACTCCATTCATATCAGAAAATATATTTAGGTTTTCAGGAATAAGTACTTTCACTACCTGTTTGTACCATTCCCAGTAAAACTGAGCTCTAGCACCTGTTGATGGGCCCTGTAGTCTACTGTAAGATTGATTATTTTACCTGTGTAATGACAGAAAATCTAGTAGGGATATCGTGTTTCCTGAGTTTTCATCGTCATAACAGAACTGGAACTGCAATGAAATCAACTAGATCTGCCCTAAACCACGGATTTTCTAAACATTATATATTGTTTAAAATTATTTAGTTGATCAATAAAACAAAGTCACCCTATGTTTTTTCACATTCAATAGCTCTCCAGATGGGATGATTAAAAATGTACTTACACGATGTACAAAAATCAACATTATTTATGTTAATTGCATGAAACCATGACTAATACAGCAGAAGGTGTCAGAGATGCTTTCTGGCATCAGCTACTAACTTGTAATCCAGAAAGACACATGCAATATCTATCCAGCCTTGTGTAACAGTTCCACGTGTCACATCACCTTTTGGAAAATACCTGAGGCACACACAAAAAAATATGGCATGAACAGTTTGAGTCACAGGCAAGGTGAGATCTTGGACATAAAGGTACTCTAAAAATAAAAATGAGGTACAGTATCTCAGTACCTGCTCAATCCCAGAGGGGAAGAGAGAAGAAAAAAAGAGATATAGAAGGCCTCTGCTAACTGCTTGTCCATAAGTCAGAATTGGCAAAGTAGTAGAGACTGCACAAGTAAAGTAACATGCACCTCAAACCCAGGGTGATAGTAGGAGTCTTGAGCTTCATTAATTGCTCTGGGGAAAAGGCTCTATAGATATGTGGGTGCTTAAGACATTTATCTCTATAACCCTAAATTTTTTATAAAACTTTGCCATCCGTATACCTAAACCATATCCTGAAGATAAGGATATTAAGAGGGACAGGTCTACCTAATGTTGGTATCCTTATGCCCTCACATGGCTCCTGCAGGACACTAGGATATGCCAGTCTGAGCTTGGATCACTTGTCACCCTGCTGACCTTAAATCTCAGAGCGATTCCAACTCCTACACCAGGTACCTATGACACATCATCCGAATATAGCTCTTTGCTCCCACTCTCAGCACTCCTTCAGATTTATGTGCTCTCAGCTCATATCCGCAGAGCACTCTGTCACCGCCTGCCCCTGACAGAGAGTGCAGGAAGAAACATTCTCTATTGTACTATTTACATCTTAATCCTACAATTTATATTTTTTTCCATTTGTTGTACTCTGGACACAAAGATCAAGCCCAGAATACTTAATTTTTTACAAGAGAGTGCCTTTTGTGTTTGCCCTAAAATTTCAGGCTAATAGCTATTCTGCAAAATTTACCAATTTAGTCTCCCTGTGCTATCTTAGGATTTGCATACTTAAGCTTTATCTCTTTTAATGGTGCTGGGAAGGATGTGCATAAATCCCCACACAGAGAGATGAAATAATGTGACTCATAAGGCTTATTTATTTCACACTGGAAAACATATTATAGCTATTGCAATAATCTCTATAGCTCTGATTTGGTATATGAAAGAAAGAGGGACTCCATATATTGCTGTGTAACTTCATTTAATGATTACTGTACAATCCAAATAACCTTTGCTGTCAAAAAAAAAGTGATTTCAAGCACTTTTTATACATTATAACTTAGATGCTAATTTGTAATCCATTTTCTCTGCATATATATATGTATATATACATATAAGGTTATTTTCTTTATATTATCTTTCATACAGTCCAGATACAGTGCATGCCATTTTAAGTTAATAAAATTAGACTCTTGTAATTATTCTTCACAGAATACAGTGATAATACTAATAATTCCTTAAAATTGTTCTTCCAGACAATGTATTTTCTTCCTGTCAAATGTACAAGATGTTCTCATTGAACATTTCATCAACTACTTCCCTTAGTGCTCTTTGGAGCATGTTTACTATGGCATCTGTGTATTTGTGAAATATTTAGAGCATTGCTTTAAATTCTTCATATTTGGTGTTGATATATGGATTTTTTACCTTTTATTGAGTTGCAAAGTCTTACTGACTTTGCATTGAACAATAGGTACGTAGCATCATTTGCATTTCTACTATAATCTGTCTATTACTTTTCTATGTGAGCAGATGAAAAATATGGGTCAAGGGTAACTCTTAGCCAAGTGGCAGTGAACAGTGAAAGCTGAACCTATCTGATCTGGTAGATGTCTGTAATCACATGAGCTGGAATTGCTGTGGATCAGATGTCATTCTATTTGAATATTTGGAGAATCAGCAAAGTGAACTTGCTGCTAGCTGATAACGATTTGTTAACTACAGTGGTTAATTTTTAACTGAGGGAGGAGGTCTAAAGGTATAGCAAGTTATTAAAAACATGTTTTTTTAAAAGTAAAATGCTTTTCTGGTTTTCAGTACCTGATGACAGCAAATCAATACCTCAGGGTATGTTCATATATTCATGGATTCTACAAATACACATTCTTGAACTTTAGTCTGCAGGCTATCTAACTTCACTAGGAAGCATGGTTAAAAGGGCTTAGAAAACATTGCAGACTGAAAACATTTTCTTTTCTGAAAAACAGAGGAGTGTTACCCCTTGCCCGTAATGAAGATAGTTGTTCAAATATTTAAGTTTCTGAATGGAATCTGAGAGCTTAACCAGTAGAAGCCTCAATCGCAAGTGTGCCCCCATCCATGTTACACCATTCCAAACAAAGACTTTTGCAGGCACTCAAAAGCGGAAGAAATTTTCAAATTAGACTTTAGCGGATATGTGAGCTCCAAAGTGGGAAAAGGAGCAGAGGATCTTTTCAGAGCAGTCAGAAAAAGCACAGAGGATCTCTGGGAGGGAGAGAGAAGCATCTGAAGCCACTGCTAATGGAGACAAAGGCATCTCTCCAAGCTCCACCCTCAACCTTGCCTGGTGCTGGAGGGCACGTGGCCACACTGCAGTGTTCACCAGGCATTGCAGCCCTGTTAGGGCATCCCACTTGCCACTCTTCCTCAGCTCTATGACAGCTCATCAGTAAGGTGGGACACTTTTGTAATTGGGGCTTATATCAGGGAAATGGTTCCTGAAAGTTTGGGATCTTGCAAGCTGCAGTGGATGCCGAGGGACATCCACACTCTCACCCCAACAAATAGGCACAAGGTGTCAGGTACCACCAGACATTTGGCTCAGTTTCAAGTCCCAGCAATACTAGAAGGTTCTCCATGATAGGCAGGCCTTAGGGAATTTACCAAAATTGTCACAGGACAGGAGTGCCGGTCCCACCAAGCAGCACAGTTTTGAGCAAGTTCAAGCGCTGCGTGGTACATATGAAGGGAAGCTGTGGAAAGCAGGAAGAAAGGAACTCAGATTAAGGTAGAGCCAGCAGTTGTCCTGTGGATTATCATCTAGGACACAAGTAGAGCGAAGGCATTTCTGTAGTAAGGCAGGATTTGATGAGATTTGATTTATTCTGTATGATCTGATTTGCATAGGTGGTGGAATCCTTCTACTCTTTTTGGCTTCGATATTTAGATCAGGGATAAAGTGTTATATGGCTTGACAAACTGTGGATTGAAAACACAGAATTTGTAACAACCATTTTTCAGAACACTCCTTTGATGAAAATGCTTATTTTGACACACCTACACAAAAAGAGCCATCTCCATAGAAACCTCATGAACCTTATGTCTTAAATAACTACTTTAAAGGACTTATCTTGAGAGTTATTGAGGACACTCAGCTCTCACTGTCTTCTAAAATAGCAATAACTCTGGAAACTGCAGTGCTATTTTCCACTGTGTATTAACAAAAGTGTAGACATTCAACTCTAATGTCAAGAGTTCAATATTTTAATAAACTGAAAAATAAATCTCTTTACCTGTTCAAATCTTCTTTAACTTATTTTGTATATTTTTTCATCTGAGCATATTCAAATAATGCATATACAAACTTAAGTGATTTTCAACTGAATTAATCATTAGATATTGGTCTCAGTTAGTCAACATTTTCTCTGTAGTCAGGGGAGAGAATAGGGTACCTGCAAAAAAATATTGTGCCTAGGTTCAGATTCCTTCTTCTCATAGACCCTGGAGGAAACCTTAGTGGTTAACACAGAGGATATGCCTGACTTCTGGATGGTGAAATTTAGGCGGGATGAATTCTGTTTCTTGTGTTGGTCAAATGCTAGAGTCCTAGCGTCCATGGTCCTAGCTGAAACCAGCATGTTGCATCCTGCTAACTTTGCTCAATTCCTATCCAAATCCAGTAAATAAAAGCTCCTTGTAAATTATGTGTAAAATAATATTCAAATACCAACAGTAATAATCAAATACCAGCAGTAAATACATGTTGCAAGTAGATAGGATTCTTTACAAATCTGTATTATGAGATCTTTTCTTGCTTGTGAGAAAATTAAGCAGCCTATTCAAATCCTTTATGTATCTCTGTTTACCAGTTGTGAATATATAGTCTTAGGAAACAGATGGAATAATGTTATTCTGATAGTGAAATAGTGTAATACATGATGTAATATAAGGCCCTACACTACAAGGTATCAAAAAGCAAAGTGCTGAATGCCTTTGGTTCCTGTTGTCCTCAGGAGAGTACAACTGAATATTGCTGGGTGATCAGTTCAGCATCCTCATCCAGGGTGTACCGACATGAGAGGTGATGGGAAAGTGTAGGATGAAGTTTCCTTTCTTAGAGATTGCAAAGAACTGTCACGACTAAGCTTTTATTTCTCCAAAAGCCACTTTGTGCTTTGGCCAGTAGCTTTATGACATCTTACATTACTCATACTATGACACTAAATACTATTAGCTCAAAACATCTTGATTAAATGCTATGCCTTTCACAGTAAGCTAAAAAAGAAAGCCATCCTTCTGATTGCCATTTGTAACTCTCTTAACAGGTATCCTCAGCTAATACTGACACCATGTGATTATCCTCAAGCTCCTCAGCTCCTCTGAGAGTTTCATCTTTCAAAGTGGAGATTTTCCTTAGTCTAAGAGCAGAGTGAATCATGCTAAAGTCAAATCTTACACTGCAAAGTGCCTGAACAGAAGGAAGGCTGAACAGAGAGGGTAGCATTAGCAACACTGGACAAGAGGTGCAGAGGAAAAACAGCATGGGCTGTATTTACTGCAATGGCTTCTCCCTGGTTCCTGGAGGTCCAGAGAGGTTCTAGAGCATCGTGCCTTAAATAACCTGTACAGTAACCTCTTAAAGGAGCCCTGAGTGAACAGATCAGATCAGATCAGATCATAATGCTTTGGATCATAATGCTTTGAGATTGGATTCAGTGTGTCTGTGAGGTGATGCTATGTGCCATGCAAAGGTCAGCTTCTGTGTTAGTTTTTGATCTGTGCTCTAAATCCACAGCAATGAGTAAACATACCTGAAGATTTGCAAAAAGTTCATGGCCCAAATGGGAGTATCAGAGGATCACTGAATACATTTTTTTGGGAAAAACCTCTGGAGGCCATCTATTCCCAGTTCTGCTCAAAGCAAAGTTAATTTCAAAGCTTTAAACAGCTTTCTCAGAGTTATGTCCAGGTATGTTCTTTACAAAAGAAATCCCAAGGATGAGACAGCCTCTTCAGAAAAGATGTTCCAGTGCATGATGACTCTCACTGTGAGGTTTCCATTACAAAGTAAATAAAAGTATAAAAATGAAGAAGAATAAGCTTTTTTCATTGGCCACCTCCATGAAACAAAAGCAAAACAAACCTTTTGTTTCAAACCAGTTTTATTTTCTGTTCCTGAAAACCCACACAGCATGAATCTGAAATAGCAAAAAGGAATGTAATACTCTTTATCAAGGGAAAATGAACAAGATTTCTAAATAGGTACAGAATTTATGACTGTCTCAGATTTACTTTTCAGCAAGGATTTCCCTCAAACTCCATCCCAGAGTCATTACTCAGGAGTACTTCCCCCCACAGTATAGTGACAGTGTCACCAGCCAACAAGTATCAATCTCCCTGGACAAAAAATAGAGCAGTTGTGCCATGAAGCCATGAGCTCAGAAAAGAGAGGAATAAAATCGATGTCTACATGGGATTAGAGAGCACTGGAGAAGCAAATATTGGTGATAAGTATGAAGGAGCTTATCCCTGTAATATCCAAGCAATTTTAGAACATATGATCATTCAATGCAGCCTTTATTTTAAATGCTGTAATAAAATGTACATTCAATTAGGAAGAGATTTTTTAAAATTAACTTGTGATTTGATTGTGTGGGACTTTTTCAAGGATCTCATTGACAGGCCCATTTCAAGACAGTATTGAACACTGGGAATTTGGAATTGCCCATCCCTTTCTATGTGTTGGGAGCTATACATCCAAAAGCACTATTCACTTTATTTACAAAGAGAATTAAGTTTGTACACATAAGAATCCCATCAATTTAACAAAAAATACTCTTACTGAGCAGTAATGCCTTCTATGAGGATCTTCAGGCATCTTCTCCCACAAACAGCCACTCTTAACCCAGAGGATATCAGCCTTCTACAATCCCCCACAAATCCAGTCAATAGGTAATGTAATGTGTAACAAGAGACAAGGTGTAAAGGGAAAAGGCTGGCTCTGCTTCAGAAGTTTGGTGATGCATTTTCTGCAGTCTACTCTACTTTGCAGAAGTGCATGCACACATTAAATTTTACCTTCCAGTTCCACCAAGGTTATGTTAAAACAAATATAAGTTTTAATTACCAAGGCCAAAAAGGGAGTGTTTTCCCTAATTTCCTTTCCCTAGCCACATCAATGTTTTATATAACATTCTACCTGGTGGCTATCTCTTCTTTTTCTAGAAGATAAACTGTAAAGTGTAGGCACCATGTCTTTTTACATATTTTTGTTTTCAGCATAACACAGCAGGAGCCAGGGGCCTCTGGTTGCTGCACAAAATGGTACTGATAAACATTTGTTTGGATACCAAGAAATGTGACAGCAGTAAACACATTTTTAAGTATTTTGCCCTGCAGTTAGAATATATATTTGTTCATCTCAGCAGAGCATTTTAGCTGAGGTTCAGTGACTCACTAAACTGTGGTCATGTGAGCTTTTTGTGAGCTTAGATTGTGGACAGAGGCTGCTCATGTCTGCCTGCAGTGCATGCAGGGATGTACCCTGAGTCCCTTGTGGATCTCGGTCTAAATTCTAGAGCTGCACAGATAATGGATCTTTGTCAGCACAGTTGCTGAGTCAAAAACTCTGTCTGTGTGTATGTTGCGGAGGGGAGAAGCCAGCAATGTGCAAGCGGTGTTGTTTTGTTCTGCTTTAGTGCAAAATGCTTCATTTGAAGGGAACATTCGAGGTCAAATGGCTTACTTTCTGGGAGTTTTGAGGATCTCTACTACTTTTACAGGGCTACAAGCTTTGACCAAATAGTACCAGCAAAAGTGTCCATTAAGTGTGTATTGCAAACAAGACCAGCTACTGTCATTGCAAGAAGAATCTGGATGGCTGAGCCTCACACTGGGCTAGAGAATGTGTAAAGTGCAGCTGTTACCACAGGGGAAGCTCTTCTGCTCCACCAGCTGCATCCCACCAGCACTGCATGTTGCTGCAGTGGCAGTGCAACACTTTGGGACATCCCTCCTGTTCTCAGTGTAGAGGAGACCAAGAGAAGATTTACCTCAAAACCTTTAGTTTTTCACAGTGTGATCCAATGACTGAGCCAAATTTCAAAGTAAAAGAGCTACTGCACAGCCCATCTTTTCCTCCTCATACATTGTTTTTACTCTGCCCTATATATATCTAAATGCATATACTTCTAAGTAAGCATAACTCCAGAATGCCAAATTTCTCAAAGCCACTCACAGAGAAGTTGTTCTGCCTTATGTTATCAGGACAGTTTTAACGTTAAAACTACCAATCAGGGCCCATTCCTTCTCCATCAGCTGGTTTTCTGATATGGCTGTCACAAGAGATGGGCACAAAAACCAGAGCTTGTTCCCAGCCTCATGAAGAGGAGGTCTGGCAAATTAAGCCTAATGTACATTCTACATTCCTAGTACGCCATTCAGACACATCTGCCTTGCCTTAGAGACTGCCCATTACCTGTGCTGGGAGCTTCATTTCAGTGTACTCATGATACAAAATTGTTTTGAATTCATACAATAAATCTCAGTCTTAAAAACTCTTGTTGTATGAGCCGAAAACTGTATGCAGCTTGTTGAAATCAGTTTGTGGTTCAGGACAACTACTTGACACTCTCCTTGGCATCACTGACCTCTTTCCCTTTTTTATTGCTGACATCTACAGATAAAAGTAGTAAAAATCTGTTCCTGACATTTCCAAACTACTGCTCTTAACAGATTGCATCACACTTCCTAGAGACAGTGTCAATTCTTTGGGCAGCCCAAGGCAGTCTCTGCCCAAGACGCCCAGGGTGCTGGAAAGCCAGTGAACTCAGCACCCAGCATGATCTGGCCTCACTACAATAAGGGGACCTGGCGAACGAGCAACCTGGCTGCTCATGTAGCCCTTTGGAAACAGGTGGCAGCGTGATCATGTCATTTCCTTTCCGCAAGCAGCCTGGCAGGTGCCCTCTGTGCTAGACCAAGAATGTTGGTCTCCAGCCAGCAAAGGTCTGTGAGTCCCTACTATAAAGATCAAACACAGTTACCACAGCAAAATTAAAAAAAAAAACAAACAAAAAAAAAACCAGGCACCTCTGTCCTTCTCTCTCCCGCAAATGTACTAAATGCATGTCTCAAAGTAAATGGGCAGTTGTGTGTTAAAGGTCAAATTTCAGATGTTGCAACTCAGTTTTGTTGCAATCCTGCAATAGCAGCAAACAAATGCTCAGTAGGGAGAGAGGAAACTAAGAAACTGCCATATGAAATAGCTTGTTCCTTCAAAACTGAATGGAACAAAAAGTGTTATTACACAAAACATATCAGAAATTACAACAAACTGGGAAGATTTCTTTACAACCCTACATATAACTTGAATCTTTTTGAATAGCATAGTTAAACCCCTTATGACAGCATTTAAAGAAATTAGGAATTCTACCTCTGCATGATCAAATAGACTCAGTTCCATGATGTAGTTGTTTGAGTTAATAAGATTCCCCAAAAGTTTATACACTCAGCTTTCATGGGTTTATCTTCAATAGTTTTCCCAAAATTACTAGGCAAAGTTTCCTTCTCAGATTAATTTTTTTCAGCTAATATTTTTCAGCTATTTCAAATATAAGAAAATAGAGAAATATGCAAAAATTTCTGCTTATCTCTAAAAATTGTTTAAACTGTCTTACTGAAAGGCCATACCTCTGAGTAGAATCCTAAGTATAATGTGATCATATTTGCAAGAATATACTTTTTCCTACCCAATAAACTAAGCCTAATCTGATCTGTATTGTGTAATTATAAAATCTCCATTCATCAGAGCCTTGAAAGCTAAGAGCAGAATTCTCTGAAGATTTTGATTACAATGACCACTCTCTGTTCCCTCAAATGTCCCATGTTTCTATTTGTCTGCAAATCAGTGGGGCAAAGACCTTATGAAATGATGGTGATTGCTTAATGAAATACAGAGCACCATTCACATTTGCCAAGGGATTGCATGAGTGAGCGACATTCTGGCATGTAGTTGTATCCTAATGTCTACTTTCTGAATAAGAAATTTTTAATAATTTTGTTATTGTTAAGATGGTTTAGGTAAAGTGTTTGTGCTGAGCCTAGGCAAAGGTCTATCAGAAGTGAGAGGGTTATATTTTCATTGCACTATGCTGCAACATGAGAAGATGCTCCAGGTAGTGCCACACAAGCTGGGTCTCAAATTGGAAGCCACACAGATGTAGCAGCACAAAAGCTCTGCTGTCCATAAAATTATGCTGATGCAGTTTTTCTTAGATTCACTCATGTCAAGTCTCTACATGGTGCTAACCAAGCATAGCTAGACTCTGTCTAAAACAGCATCAAAACTGAAGTATGACACTTATTAGCAGACAAACATCAGTGTGGGTACATCTGTACTTTGACCTATCAAAGGTAAGAAAACCTCCTTATGTATTCAGGAAAGACCATTATTTCCTAGGTCAAACCATGTCAAATTTGAAATTGGCCTTTGTGAGAAACAGGACTGAACCTTCTGAGGATATACAAAATAATAATCTAGAATTTTATCTTTTTCAGAATTAGGCTGAGTGCCTCCTAACATCAGTGAGTGTTCAGCTTGCAGATATAAATCTGAAAATAACGTGGAAATTCAAAGACTTCTCAAGAGGTGCCCAAGAAAGTTGAATAACATTCTTTAATGAGCTAGATTATACGCTGCTGCTAGAACAAGTGCGGCCCAAGCCACATGACTACTGTCGTCTCAGCAGATGAAAGGATGAATGAATGAATGAATGAATGAGGGAGTGAGTGAATGAGTAAATCATTACAAGGTCTATTACAAGTAGAGTTAGTGTTATAACGAAGCCTGGAAACAGTCTAAGATTTCTTATGTACCTGATTACATTTAAAGTGAAAAAGCAGCAGTACAGAGAGTCTTTTACAGGAAAATTTTCTCAAGAATGCTTACTTTTATATATAATATTACTTAGCAATGACAGATCACAGTGTGTTTTTATCAGCAGTGAAATAGTGTCTGTAAATGAATGGGCAGAAAAAACCAAAACCTTGACCCTTAAAACAAATTTGATGTTCTTTCATCAAAACTAAAGTTTTGATAGCTAAGGTATTTGAGTATGTCACCTTTGTAATTAAAAGTCTCTGTTAAAGTGAAGCAGGTAATTCAGACTTTATTTCTTGCTTCACCACACCAGAATTGTGTAACTCAACCTTTCTGGATGGGTTTCTCCAGCTTTGTTCTATCTGTGCCCTTGCTATGGGTCATACATTGCTCAAGTCTCTAATAGCAATTATGGTCTTTGACACATGATCCCACTCTTGAAATTAACTGAAAATGGTCAATACGTTCATTAGTGTTGCAATCCCATAAACAGAATTTCTTAAGCTGAATGTGCACCATCCAGAACAAGTATTGAGACTGAAATAGACTAGCGATACCTACAGACACAAACACTCCAGATCTTTACAAAGGCATGAGGGAAAGACCCTAATCCTCAATCTCTGCTTTTGACACTCAGAAGGCAGAGGTCTTTGTGTTCCAGCCATGGAGAAAGTACATTTCCCAAGACAAACTCACACTGACTTCAGGAACAGTCCATACTAGAGTGCTTATTCAAGTACCTACTTTGAATTTTACAATAAGAAACGACAACACACAAGAAGGAGGCATTTTAATGTTTGTTTGTTTTTCCCAGTAGCTCCAAAATTTCCAGAAGGCAGAGCAAGTGTTATGTTCAGGGAACTCAAAGATATGAAGAGTTTACAGATTTAGGATCAATCTCTGAACAATGCCTAAAACATTTCATTTATGTGGAGGCACTTGTGCAGAGAAATATGCACATTTATGATTATACAACATTCTTCAAAATTACATTGATTGTGAGAGCTTAATCATTACAAAGGTCATATTATTTTTATGTTACCAGATATCTCAAACAAAAGACTTAGAAATTTGCAATAAATTCACCAGTTGCATTCCCTGAATGAAATAAAAGCTAATAGCATTCCCTATAAATATCATCATTTGATATTTATTATTATATATTTATTCAGAGAAAACATTGCTCCTGGAGAGCAGTTAGCCGCTTTGAATAGCAGAAATTGGGACAAGTAGCAACAATTTTCTATCCTAGTTGTGGAAATGTTCAGTTCACTATGCAACTATTACTACTTGAATGAAATGCTGCAGTGATTAGTAACTGTATGGTTCTGGAATATAATCAAGTTAATTTTGAAAAGAGACTTCTTAAAATCCTCAATTTTAAAATACAGGGTTTTTTCCTATGAGTGTTATTTTTGCTAGTTCTCATCTGCTTTGTGGTCTGAAAAATAAATACAAAAATAATTACCCTCCAACATCACTTTTTTTTGTTTTTTTCTTCTGAAAGCAAGTAAATCTTACAGTTCTAGAAAAGGTCAAGGGCCTCTTAAGTCTTCAATACCTAACACATCAAGTGACACTCCTCTGATCATAAGATTAAATCAAGTCACAGGATGTGTGCCCTACGGGTATTGGTTAAACTGTTCTGGAGCTAAGTGGATTAGACTGGCATCCTGCATTTTACTTGAAAGTGTACTATGCCAGAAAGGTCAACAATATTTCAAGGAAGTTGTTAATTGAAATCAACCAAATGAGACAACTCTCTTCCTGGAGGAAAACTTTGTCCAGCCTAGCTTTGCCTTCAGGATAATACACATCAGAACTGGCATTTAGGCGTTTTGATCAGAACTCAGCTGTTGATCAGTTTGCACAGCAAAAGCAATGATTCATGCAGTTTAGCAATTCTCCTCTGATCTTCAGAAAACTGCAGCATTTTTTCTGTACTTCTTCATTACTCTCATTTAGGAAAAAAAATTCAGGATGATCTGTGATTGCAAGATTTTACTTCTTGTAAGTTTGCAAATTTGCAAATATGGTAACTTTTATCATGAGTATCCAGCACATCCTCTGGGATGCTCATGTCTTGGAAATTGGACAAATAACTTAGTTTGACTACAGTTGTGGTTACTCCAGGTTTTGGGAAGGGGTAACACCTTCTATTAGAAGTGGGTATAATTGTGGTTACAGTGGAGAAAAATATATACAACTTTGTGTAGGCATTTTTTTAATTTATTAAAAAAACCCCAAACTTTTTGTCAATGTCCAGATCTTAACTGTGATTCGCTGTTGTCTAAGACTTCACCTTTTAAATGTTACTGCTTCAAAGGGAAACTGTAATTTAAAACCATGGTAATAAACATTTTTTTTGAGTTTCTTTTGGTGGGCTTTTTTGGGGGGTTTTGTTTGTTTGTTTGTTTGTTGTCTGTTTGTTTTTGTGGTTTTTAAAGCATATTTTCTCTCCAATAGCAATGTCTGAGGTGTTTGTAGCAAATGAACTATAAGTAGTGTTTCTACACCATGACTGATTTGGTGTGTGTTAGGCAACTAATTTGGGATGAGTTTTACAGGACTCTGAAACTAAAAACTTATAGCTATTAAAGGGAGTTCAGGTGTACAGTTTAAATGTAGCCCTCAGCTTTGTAAGTCTTGCATTTAATCACAAGTAAGATGTCAGACAAAACGGTAATGAATCTTAATTTCAACTTGCCAGAATGCAGTCTAAAATGCTATAAATAAACCTTTTTTTGCAAAATAACAACTTGATTCACACCTGGTGAGACATCTAACAAAGTAAGAGCACCATAAGAGTAAACACTGGGCTTGGAGCAATGTTATTTCCACTTACCTTGGAGCACTCTGGCACTGGGCCTGTCATCTCTAGACTTGTGAGTCTCCAGTGGTGTCTGCTAAAGGCCTGAAAAAAGTTCTGGTTAAATAAGCTGTATGTACTTGTTTACCATGAACAGATAATTTTTTTTCCCCTAGCATTCTGTTAAAAGACTTTGTAGACTCATGAACTGCTCTAAAGAAATCTAAACATACAAGTCAAAATGAGAATAATGCCCTGTGATGGACTACTATTATTATCCATAATAGTAATATTGAAGTCTAACTGAAGACAACAGTATGAAATGTTAACAGGATAGTATGAATATCTATGCCAGAATTAGTAATAAACAAATTCAGGAACAACTTTATTTTCTCTCACCCTTTTTAAACAAGCCTTTCAAAGCAGCAGCTGTCAGTATAAGCCAGGCAAATATGCTTACAATGCAGTGAACATGGGTTTTCCTATGGAGTTCTCTAACTCCTCTCCAAAACTAGAATAAATGTACACATAAATATAACCAACAAGTGAAAGTGAGTATGAATCTCAGTTACCTTAAAATTAAATTTTCATTCTACATGCTAAATGCTACAAATGGAAATCTTGCAAAAATGTAATTTGATGGGATTTTAGTGGTCACCTACTTACAGTTATTGAATAAACTGCTGCAAGAACTCCTATCAGCTAGAACTTCCTGCCTAATAAAGTGTAGAAAACAGTTTTTTTCAGCTCAGTGACAAAAAATATTTTTATCATCAGCATTCACAGAGTCATGTTGTCCTGTTTATGCACCATTTTACTTTTTCATAACCATGAAGCGGTGGAAATGTTTGGCTCAATAACTATGGCCTACGAGTTACACTACATTCTTCATTAAAAAAACCCTGATCTTAGTAAATTAAACACTAGAGTGAGCATAACCCTGTGAATGCAATACAAACACAGTTACTGTAGTATATTGTCAATTAATTCCTTCTCTTCTGCCAAATGTGGTGTCCAGCACCATCATCGTAGAGTTGCTATGCCACTGCTGAACAGATCCAGTGTATTTTTTTTCATATTTTCTATTTTAGGTTGTTTCAAGCCTTTTATGCCTCAAGATTCAATGAAAGCTTAGAATTGTTCTCATTTCTTCATCAAGAATGCTGCACTTAGCTAGGATATCAATAGAAATAGATGACAGTGAATTTCTATTAGAACAAAATATTCCTTTTCCAGCTTTTATTTTAAGTTGAGAAATCTAAGCCCCTAGTATTTCCATGGACTCTGAACGCACCTCAGAGAATTCATCTCTCTTTCATTGCATGAGTTGAAAGTGAATCCCGGGAGAGAAAAGTTGCAGCACAACATTAGAGTCTGCTGCTAGACTTCCAAGAATGACCTATCCCCTAAATGAAAGTTCTTTGCTCTTAGCCACAAGATCATCCCAGTACATGAGTTACCTAAACGGAGTAGCAGGGCATGTAAGGGTCATTATAAGCAATAACTCACTTAAGTAAGTTATTAATATTACTTAAGTAAGTTATTCTCCACCTGAATATGAGGAAGAACTTCCTTCCTGTTTGAGTGACTGCACACTGGAACAGATTGCCCACAGAGGTTGTGGACTCTAGCTCACTGGAGATATTCAAGAACAGTCTGGACATAATCCTGCGCCATGTGCTTTGGGGTGACACTGCTTGAGTAGGAAGGTGGCATAAGATGACCCACTAAGAGGATCCCTTCCAACCTGACCCGTTCTGTAACTCTAATTCTGTGATTCTGTGATTCTGTGGAGTGTACTGTCAGACATGTCCTTCAGCCTTACACAAAGGCAGACTGCCACTCACTGTAACTACTTGCCAAATGATTTTAGGTTTCTATAAATTTAGTCCCATATAAGTAATAAGAGCCAATGTTAATTGCTTATACCATCATTTATTGGTGTCATGGCTCTGTTCTCTCCCATGCCTCAGCAGGAGCAGGCAGCCCATCTCACAGCTAATCTGCCTGCTTGCCACCTGACATGCAGTGTTACTACACTTAACACTTTTGCAGGGCTCAAAGATCCGTCTTTACCTTCATATTACCATGGCCTTTGCCTATGATTATTTCTTTTCTACAAGTATTTGACAGAAAGGGGAAGGCGTCAGTACATCTGTGTTTTAGTTCCACTTCCCTAAATACTCCAGTTTAAATTACGTTTGTTTATATGTTCCACACCTCCTGTGTGGCTTCCTTCAGAAGGACAACTTAATGACAAGGATGCTGCAACTTAAATACTAACAAGGCCTGACTAATGTGGGGGAGCTATTAAATAATTATACAAAATGTTAGACTTGAGTGCCCTTTATACCAAATATGTAGGTAAGGATTCTTCACTGTTGACATTTGATGGGACAGGAGATTTTGCCTCTGAAAAGAAAGGAAAAGAAAAAAATGCCACTATTGCTAGAGAAATGGTTTCAATGGCTTTCAAATTTTATTTTCAGGAAGCACCCAGAATAGTTTGGACAAGATGAGTCAGAAAGACAGAAGTAGTTTAAGACATCTCTATTGCCAATTCAGCTAGGAGCATCCAAACACCGAAGTTGTTCCCAGATTACTGTATTACTGTTTCTGCAGTTTCTGTGTGTCTGGAGACATGATCAGTGACTTCTCTCTGATAAAACACTTCAGCACTCTTCCCTAGAAAGCTGTGTTAAGGCTGCAGCGGCCTGTGCAACACATGAAATGAGAGAGCAATGGATTAGCAGTGGTGAACAAAATCCAGGCAGACCAACTCACATACACATGGAACTGGGCTTAAAGTCAGTTGTGGTCTAAGGCATGCACACAGTCTAACAGCAGAGCTCCTAAGGACCTCTCTTTCTATAATTATGACAGCATCGTGACTCTATTTTAAGCTATGTCATTTATTTAAATAGTTATGGATGTTAGTATAAACATATGTATGTACATAATATATTTAAGTAGTACGAGGAAATTCTGTGTGAATTAACTGGTCATTGTGAAACTGGGCCCTGCCCTGAGAGGTGCACAGGACAGACCCACACCCAGGACAATGTCCCTGTAAGAGCTGAGAGAAGGGAACAGTTACCCTTCCTTCAGTGGCAAAGGGTAACCAGATTTCAGGTGTTATCTCGGGGTGCTTGCCACTCAACAGGACACCTTGTGAGTATGGGCATGGAACAGACTCAGCTGCACGGGCACGCTCTCACTTGTATCTATCTTCACGTGACGCCCTCTGAGCTACCACACACAAACTCTCCTGGTCTGAACTGCTTTCTGGCATTCTGCCACTTGCTCCTGCAGGCCTGACCCCAGTGATCCTTGCTCCAAATCACATGTTGGTCATTGCAATCATCTGAGCTGAAAA
>VXBQ01001260.1:99816-130831 GCA_013400175.1 Phainopepla nitens | reverse complement strand
GGGGGGGGGTTTCTTCACTGAGAATAATCTGAGTTTGTGACAATGTCTCCTTTTTAAATGGCTAATGCTTAGAAGACCAAAGTCCCACCTTCAAATGCTACTGCCTGAGTGCCTAAGGATATCAAGTCCTTAAAGACTAGTCTTCAAATTCTATGCCACTGCAAGCAAATGGACTGAACCACTAAAATTAACGAAAAAGAGGAAAAAGGGAATGGAAAATTATCAGGACACAAACAATACCTTGGGGTATAAATGAATTGCTTGTAAATGCAGCAATTCTTTACTCACATATACAAAGCGAATTTATTGCCAAATGGTCAGGAAGGCATTCTTCCCCACCTCCCCAAACACGTTGTATAAGATCTAAATATTTTTGCTGTCTTTCTTGGGCACTCTGAGTCAGGCATCATTTGCTCCATGAAGAGGGCATATCTCCACAACCAGTATCAGGTGACTCTAGCAAGAGTGCAGACTTCTGGGCATTTCTTCTTCCATATCTCTTAATGTTTATGATTAGAGCTTAGCTTCAAGGTGATAAAACAAGTAGAAAATAAAAAAGGCTACTTTTTACAAACATGTTTTACAAGCTATCCTTAAACCAGCACTTTGCTTCCACAAAGAGCAGAAATAAAGGCATGAGGAAGTTTCTTTGGTTCATAAATTTAATTGAGCCATAGTTGTGCCAATTTTCCTGACTAATTGGGAATGATGAGATGTTGGCAAGCCTTTTAAACACTGCACTCCCACACATGTAACTCTTCACAGACCAAAGGCACCCAATAATACATACAGATATTTACACATTACACTTTTTATTTCGGCACATGAAAAAAGAAAACTGCAGGTTCATTTAAGCTGCTCGCAAGGATTATCCACAAGAAGAGTGTAATGAGGAAAAAAAGAGGGAGAGAGAAATATAATGAGAAATTCCTTCCTTCTTTTGCCATTTCAGAAATAAATTAAAAAGGCAGGAACATTTTCAAAATTTCTCTTCTGATTAGCTTGTATCTGGCTCATAGGTTATTGTTAACCACTCTATTGATAAAACTATCAATTAACAGCCTTTTTTTCTCTGACCTTCTATCACCATAGATATTGCAAACCTCTTAAAGCAAGCAAAAAAATTAACATCATGTTTCCATCACACATTTTCAAGTTTTGAGTTGGGTTAGGAGTAATCCACTTGTCTTTATAACTAACAGAAAATTCCAGCTTAACTTGTTATTTATCAGATTTTTCTGGATGTAGGTAAAAACAACTGTCCTGTTTTCTGAATAGGAAAGATAGAAAAAAAGGAGTACCACAACCATTGGACTTTTCACTGGAGGGTGCCCCTTGTCAAGATTTCAGTTGTCTCTCCATGACAAGTCTAAACCTGCTATGGTTTGTAGCCGGGACAATAGAATTACTCTTAGGCATTTTCTTGTAAGATTTTTATTACAACTTCTATCCCTAGAAGTTAAGAGCTGGATTGGAACCTGGTGGTCAGGCCCAGTTCCCAGTTAATGTAAGGTCCATGAAAATGAATGAAGCTAATTCTCTGAACACAATTAAACATTAGACCCTTAAAGAGCACAGCTGAAGAGCCAAACTAAATCGCTTGTAAATGAGATAAAACAGATATTTACATACAGTTCTGCAAAGAGCTGTCAAGACCAGCCCAGAGCCTCCCTTAAAGTGGCATATGGCAGGATAGGATGGGATAGGATAGGATAGGATAGGATAGGATAGGATAGGATAGGATAGGATAGGATAGGATAGGATAGGATAGGATAGGATAGGATAGGATAGGATAGGATAGGAAGTGCTGAATTACAGCATCTCCTTTGAAGAGGTGTTTTGTGCTCACTGGCTGACTCCTAAGCGGGAAGACATTTACCACATACCTTCACATAATGTGCCTGACAGATACTTCTTGGGGTCTCCTTTAAAATTCTAGTGTCCACTATCAATAGGAAGGTATCTAAAACTTTCTTGTGTTCTTTGATAGTTTTAAATATTTTATTTTATTTCCTTTATATTACTTCTCTCTTAATAGATATTATGTCATTAACTTCTGTTTTGCAAGACTTTAGCAAGGACTTCTGGATATATTATGGAGTGTAGGTACAATGGTTTGAAATTGACTCTTCCATAGAACAAGGAAGAGGGATATGGGATTTGAGACATGGGGAATTTGCACTGTTAATTCATGGCTGAATTCCCCATTAATCAAATGTTAACTCAAATTATTTCACTATGTAGAAACCAGAATTTTTCTCAAAATAATGACTTAAAACTGTACCCATCCATTGATGAGGGTAAACAAGTAAAATGAAATGAAAATCAAAACACTTGGAAACCTCACAGTGTGTGAATATAGCAGAAGGGGGATACTAATATTTTACTACTACAGTATTTGCACTGCCTCATCATTCTCCTTTGCAACTCTCACCCTTCATTTGCTTGTTAAGGCTGTGAATTGTCTAGCGTGGGAGCTGGGTCTTTGTTCTGTTCTTTGCAGGGAGATCATATCAATAAATTGTAGGGTAGAATTTCATACTGTTCCCACTGCTGTCAATGGGCATTTTACATTGAACTCTTCGTGAGAAGAGTATGAGTCATATAGTTTATTTCTGAAAACTCCCAACCCTTCATACATGAGGAGTAGTAAGTCCAGTTTAGACTGTTCCTTTTCCCTGTCCTGTTCACTTTAATTGCTTTCAGCAGAGGAAGAAAGAAACTTTCACAACCTAGTTTGCAGTTGACATTAGGTTTCTCATTTTTAGGTAACAGTGCTTTTGCAAATTATTCCTGTTACTCAAGTCCCTTAAGCTGATTCTGCACTATTATTCATTCTCGTGCTCTTCTGAGAAGACTATGAGGTCTGGTGATTTCAGCAAGTCTCAGAAGTAAAAGGTCAAAGCTCCAGTACAGGAGAGGAGTTGATTCAATGAAAAACTATGACTAAACCATCTTATCCTCCTGTGTCACAGCCAGCTCCACTGAGTCTGGGGAGAAATGTTATGAAGCATGACTTTGGATTAAACTACATGATTCAAACACAGTGGATGAGATTTCCAAAGCTAATGAGGGAAATCCCCTCAATGAGTTTGAAAACCTCAGACACTTTTAAAAGATCTATTTACATTTTATAGCCAGAAAGCATAGAGTGCTCTGTGGATCATTTATTGCATGCAGTGTTCATTACAGGTGCAGGAATTTGGTGTTCACTATAAAATACTTGTTTCATATACTGCCTTGTCCTTTCATAGTGCCCTTGCAAAAATGTAGTTGTCAATGTGTTTTAATCATTATTAGCAAGTAGCATGTGAAAGCACAGTTAAACAGAACTTGAATCTTTAAAGGTGACCTTCAAGCGTTTTTGCATGTGTTGTGTTGGGGTGGGTGACTCAGGGACGTCTTCACTTTCAGCTCATTTCAACTTTCCCCAGTTGTTCTGCAATTATTTACCAGGAGGACAAGTGGGAATATTGATTCTACCCCAGAAGCTGTGATTTGTGCACCTGCTTATTCATAAAATATTCAGCTTGCTTTTCAGGCAGAAAAAATATAAAAGTATTGGCTGGAGCCGGAAATCCCTGCAAAATCACACTCTTCCCCTCATATTCAAATTCAAGGCAGGCAAAGCCTGTAAATAATGGAGACTGTCCGAGGGCATAACTTTGCTTACAATGGAGGGAGTATGAATCAGCAAAGGACAGGCACCCACTTATGTTTGAGACTGATTTACACAAGCCCATAAATCATCCAAATGAGGAAAGCTAGAAGTGGAAGCCAGGAATGCCACATGTACCATGACACATGGAGCAGTACTTAAAGAGCTTCTTACAGAATGATTCCAAATATCAGCACAGCTATCCAGAATAGGATACTGAGTCAATTAGGGCCACTGAACCCATGCTTACAAACACAGCAAATTACTCACCATCACACCATGGTGATTATGGAGTTTCTGAAGTAGGTTATTAGCAAGGTTTTCTGACTTAATCCTTCATTTACAAAGTAATGTGTTTGCCTGTTGTGAGCTCAGCCTCACAGTCTTGGGGCAGCAATTAATGCTGCCTCTTCCTGAAACACTCAGTGGAGGTCAAAGCCCTGGGGGAGGCTTCCAAAAATTCTCTCAGCCTGGACACTGCTGCCACCCACAGTTTAAGATACAGCTGATTATAAACCCATATTTTTTTCATCAGCTTTCAGAGCTTTTCCAAATCTTGATTATTTTTTCTAAGCACAGTAATTGCTTCTCCCAGCAGAATTCCTTGGCAGTCAGGTTTTCACACAGGCAATGGGCACACATGACTAACCTTCCTAACCCTGATGCTGACTGCGGAGTGCAAGTCCATCTTCATACCTCAATACAAATTGTATTTACAGAGCCAACTGATACATAGCCTATGAAAACTCCTTGCTTAAGTTGCCATCATATCAACGAGGGAAATGATAGATCAAAAAAAAAAAAAAAAAAGAAGTGCAGACATATTTAACATAGATTCATGTCAATCTTAGATGAGAATTTATCTGTCCTCCAATTTCAAAGCAAAGCACAGACGTTTTGCTACTTGAATTCCAGTAAAATTGTTTGAATTTTTGCCACTAGAGCCTTTCAAGACTTCCTCTGTTTTCCTTAAAAGCTTTAGAACAAACAGTGTATGATTTGTTCTCTGGGATATTTCAGTCTCCACAAGGAAACAGTGAACTTTTAAAAACTATTTGTATCCATCAAAAAATGAGTGCCTTGCACAAGCTGCTACACATGGGTTTCTGTTTGATACAACTGCAGGGACCCTCAGCTGTGGGCCAGATCACCCAAGGAAAGGGGGCTATATCTTCTCCTGAAAGCCCGGGTATGGGAAGAAGTCACAAGAGGCAGATTACACAGGCTCTCAAGGGAAGCTGTAAACCCATGCAGGCAAGTGCCAAAATGCTGTAATTTTGCATAGAAAGTTGAATCCTATTTGTTTTTCTTATTTCCCATTTTACTGGAGCAAAGTTAAACCTGAAAATAATCCATTGCAGAGCAGATCTGCAAGTACAAATAGACCATCTTACTATTGTTTGTTATTTGTCACTGCATTTGGGCTTCTGTTTTACTTCTCTGAAGTGCTGGAGAAAATGATCTGAAGATGACATGAATCTGTGAAACATCTTAATAACTGTCACCTTTACAATATTTTTCCTGTGTTGCCTCAAGCTTAATATTGGTGTTATTATTATTGCTTTTAAAAGGTTTTTAACATGAATCCTTTGGCAGATTTTGGAATTAAGAAATACAGAAATGCATAAACCAATATAAAATTTCTTAAAAATGAAGAATTGTAGATGTTGAGCATTGTAGTCCATTACATTACCAGTAAGGTTTTTCAGATTTCTTGCCTTCTATATATTTAATCTTCAATCCTATAAAATCACTGTGTAATGTATAATTATTTTATCTGTCCCTCAGCTTCCTCGGCTGAAAACATACATCATGATGTGCTTTGTGAATTTCAACTAGATTTAGAATTGAAACAGATTCTTGCTCTAAAAAGCATAAATCCACTATCTGCATGCTAAAAGTTTGACCTTATGAGGGTTTCTTTTTAACTGAGTTTTTTTTATTTTTTATAAACAATCAAAAATTGTGAGGTACTGAGGTCTACTGTTCCAGGACACTCAGCATAATTTAAAATTATTTTGCATTAATCATTGACTGTTCTGTCAGAGATAAGCAAAAACTTACTACCCTTTGTAATTTACCCTATATTATACTTTGCACAGAAGAAATGGAGACTGTGCTGGACGTCAAACAATTATCCACCTTCCTCCTGGAAATTATCAGTAAGATTATTTTCCTTATATAGTGAAAAATGTCTGCAAAACTGCTATGTGGAAAAGAGATTGTGACCTATTCCCCTGCATGTTTTTTAACTGGATGTAAACCCCTGATTTCAATAATAAATCATTCAAGGAAGAAAAAAAACCCTACAGGGCCTAAACCAAACTGCTGCATTTAAAGAAAACTTATTCAACATTATGGGTAAGTCAAAAAAATAATGTGTGTAAGCAGCACAAGGAGTTCCACACCTGTTTTGCTTCGGAGTCTGCAGACCCCACACTGGCAGCTCACTGCACATGGAATGCTGCACAGGAGTGGTTCCAGCTCAGAGAACTTCAGGGATTAGAGCTGGATCCAGCTGCTGCAAAGGCACTCTTCACATAAAGGAAATGGAAAGAGAGCTGAAGAGCAGCATGGAATTCACTCAATATTGGTGGGGAAGAAATCCCAAGAATGCAAATTCTGTATTTTTGCTCATATTCCTAACCTGGGCCACTCATATTTTCTTTGCAGAAGATGAAGACCCAGGATTTAATTATACAATTTAGATTTACGTAAGTTTAATGTGACATCTGAGATTTTTCATCACATTTTCTTGTAAAACTACACATGCTTGTTCATTAAGACTATTACTCGAATGCTGTAACATCATGTCTGTACTAAATAAAAATGCTTATTTATCTGATTGGCCATCAGAGTTATGTATAAGCATCAAGATTCCCATTTGTGGGAAATTGATTTGCACAAGAAATTTCTTGTTTCATATCAAAGAAAATAAAACTTTCATGCTTCTGGAAGCTGTTAGCTGGTAGAAGCAATTCTGCTGGTATTCTTTGTTCTCCTGGGTGGTGCATTGACCTTGACTAGATGCCAGGTGTCCACCAAAACTACTGTGTCACTCCCTTCCTCAGCTGGACAGAGGAGAGGAAATATAATGAAAGGCTCATGAGTCAAAATGAGGACAGGGAGAGATCCTGCACCACTTACTGCTATGGGCAAAACAAACTCGGCTTGGGGAAATTAGCTTAATATATTAACAATCAAATCACAGTAATATAATGAGAATGTAAAATAAATCTTAAAACACCTTCCTCGGTGCTTCCCTTCTTCCTGAACTCAAATTTATCCCCAATTTCTCCACTTCTTCCTCTCCTCTCAGTGCAAGAGCTCAGCTTTGGCCAGCAGCAGGTCTGTCTTGTTTCTGGCTGACACTGGTCCCATCAGACAAACGGGAAGCTGTTGGAATCTTCTAACAGAAGCTGCTCCTATAGCCCCCCCACTACCAAAACATGGCAAAACCATTGTACTGGCTCAATATTTCCCAGTGAAATGCCACTTGAACATATTTATTTAAAACAAGATAGCTAAAATTTTCAGATTAAACAATGAAAGAACATTTTGGTGAACAGAGAAGGAAGAGCTGATCTTTAAACCAGGATTAGGCCATGTGAGTGTAGTCTGGTGCTTTGGGGAATTTTTTAGGTAATGTAAATAATCCCAATCCTTGTTATGAAATTGCTATGTCGTTAAACACTTCAATACACAGCTAGCCATCAGAAGATTTCTGACACCTCTCCCCACTCATTTGGAAAATGTTACAGCACAAACACAAATGTCATTAGCAGTGGATGAACAGCGCTTGAACTAAAGAGAATGCCCAATGGAAAACCTGTTATTCCCTGGGAAGGTACACACACACACAATAGGAAAATCCCCAAACCAAAGAGCGGAGAAGTTGTCTTTTGTATCAGAGGGGTTCTTTTTACTGAGAGCACAATACAACAAAGAGAGAGAAAGACCATAGAAGAGAAAAGGATCCAGGAAAAAACTTCATGTGAGGAGGGCAACTTGACCCACTCTTATAGAACAACAAAAACAGCCAAGGGTTTGGACCCCAAAATAATTCTGCCATAGCTACACCAAGGAAAAAGCAGTGGAAACAACCTTCAGAGGATGCTGTACTCTTTGATAATATCTCTCCAGCAGGGTAAACAGTTTAAAGAGAAGTTCCAAGCACAGGAATTTGCTCCTCTGCATCTTGCTATACCACCAGTATTGTCCCTGGGATGGCAGCTCTACCAAACAGTAGGCTCCCCTGACATGGCAGTGGCCTTTCTAGCAGGTGGTTTGGATGGAGATGTTTATTTTAAGAATGTTGTATATTGCTATATATTCTGTTTACTCTGGCTGGAGAGTCTAAGAACACCAGCATTTATCATTTTATTGGTATACATGTAGTTTTTCCTTTTGAGGCTTGGGAGTGCCTCCCCAAGCTCCCCTCTACCTTGTAATGAAGAAGCAGGCTTGTTTAACATGCCATGCCAGATGTTCGTTAGCAAGTTCCTCTTATAAGCAGACTGGTCTTCATCTCATTTCTCAATAGCAACTTAAAATACAAGTTAAATCAGAAATATGTGCTCCCACTGATTGTCTCTCTTGCTCCCTGTGAGGGTGGCCTTGTAAAGCTTTCACTGGAAGAGAACATGCAAAGATCTATTTGCATCCTGGGATGGATGGATGGATGGATGCATGCATGCTCCTGTAAAGAAAAGGCAACATATGATCAATGAATGGCCTGTCTATATCTTAACAATAGTTTGGATACAGTGTTTTAATAACCCAGTTTGGCCTTTTTCATTCTGTATAATTGTTTTATTTCTCTAGACTCTCAAGATTCACAGTACTCTTGAACATTTTTATATAATTTCTAATTAAGAAATAAAATAGCTTTCAGGAGAGTCACCAAAATGGTCATGTCTATGTAAATATGCAAGAAACTTAACTCAGACACCCAACACACCAGGGTCCCTGTGATCAGCTTCAGGAATAATGTGTTCTGGATACTTTACTGGAAATGCACTCCACCATTATCCAACATCACTGTAAACTCTGCTTGTGGTCCAATGTCAAGCTTCCAAAGCTGGTAGACAGTTCTTCCACCTCCCACTATCCCACTGTCACCTAGGACCCTGCTGTTTTCTTGCCTTCTCCCCACCCCTTCAATCACTGTCCAGTCATGGAGTCTGATGGGAATTTTCCTGGTGGCTCACTCGCAGCATTCTTATATTTTTGTCTGTACTTGGAAAAGTTGCCTTTCATGCTGGAAGATTTTGCAGCTTCTGTTGTTTGCTTTAGATCCACAAATGCATGGAAATTTCTTAAGATGAACCAAATAAGTTAATATATGAGGTGGTAAAGGAACATCTGCACAAATTACTTCAAGTCTTAGATTTTTATTGCAGCACCCTTTCTCTTCCTTGTCGGCCAATTCCTCCTCCATAAGTTTCATTATTTCAGCAGGCCAGGGGATAACTAAAAATTGATGGCATGGTTCACCACTAGGACAGATATTATTTTACTGGGCAGCTCTTTGAAATCCAAGCTAGTGGCATGTCCATTGACACAGGTACCACCAGAGACTGGGGACACTTGGACCCACAGATGTGACAAACATAAGAGAACAGAATGTGTCAAAATGACACACTGGGAAGGAGATTGCCCATTTCTCACAATTTCACCCATGTTTTATGTTCTAAATTCCTCATTTGTGCTCCATAGAAAAGCTGAAAACTCTACCCCCTGCGCCTGTGGTTTGACCTGCTTTTCTTATGATACATTGCTTCACATCCTGTAGTGCATTGCATCAAAAGGTGACAAAAGACCTATATGGTCTTTTACCAGAAAAAGTGCAAATTGTGAGAACATGCAGTGCTGGCACAGACTCTTTGACCTGTGATGCTCTTGCAGCTCAATTTTGTTATCGCAGGTGATGAATCAGCAGAAGTATGCACACCAATTCTGTAATACAGAGGAAGCTTGAGTTACATTAAATTCGCTTCTCATAATACAAATTAGGTGGAAAACAATGACAGAGATAATCTTTTAAATATTAGTCTGAATCACACCCCAAAACTGTCAAGAGTTAATTTTAAGAGGACGAACATTTTGTACCTTTGGGAATATGCACAGTGGAGATAATGCAATGCCCTTTATTTAAGACTGGTTTCTCACAGCTCATAGCCTGTTATCCTGTTATTTAGATGACTAAATCACAAATGCATGCTCAAAACTCCAATTTAGACTTGGCTTGACTGTCTCTGTACACAGTGTATCTGTCATGTTTAGCTACTGCTAATGTTTTGCTATCAATACAAGTGAATCATCCTCTGAATCACTTCAGATTTTCTCTCAGAGATCTTTTAAACACCGTTATAATACTGTTATTCTGAATGTCAGCTCTCAATGAACGAAAAGGTCTGAAGTCAGTGGTAAGACTCACCAATAGCTAGAACAGGCTCCAAATATCACATGGTAAATCAGATTTCCAACAGTCCCTCTTTTTATTACTTTTTCCTTCCTCTGTGACTTCATCTCTTTGCTACTCCTCCCCAGTATGTCAGATTCATAATACTTTGGGATGGTCAATTTCTCTTGTTAGTGAATCTGCAAAACCCTATAAATGCCCACTTTAGCACAGATATTGCAATAAGCCTGAAGAGCAAATGTAGCTTCCCATCCCAGTTGGACCACACCTTTGGGTTCTTTGAAAATATATCCCAGAAATATTAAAATATAGAAGTTTACCAATTGAATATAAACTGGTCCAGAAGCACTTTCATCTGAACTTGTACTTATGTTTTGAGATCATCTCTGATTCCTAATTGTGTCTTCATTCAATAGCATTGATTTCTTACTAGATTTTTCTGAAAGACTGGACCTTTGTCCAATGCTGTTCATAAGAGAGACATTCAGCACGGAAGAACAAGATTAAATACTTGACAGAATTAATTTCTATCAAAGTATGCATTCTTCCTACAGTCATATATGTCAAATAAATTTATTTCAGTTCTATTTTTAAATCTGAACAGAAAAGTATATCAATAATGTGAAGTGATTAAATAGTATTAGAATTAGTACTTAATATAGCAAGAGTTTGTGGCTTTTTAAGTTTCCAAAGCAGAACAGTATTGCTTTTAGAACACCAGAATTTCTTTTAGAATTAAAAAAATGCTTATTTTCAACTTGTTCTACACAAAAAAAATATTGGCGGAACAAACATCCCTGGGAAGCACCTTTGTTTTATGCAAAACATAGAAGAAATCTTCCCTAAGGCAACAATCTATGACATAAATGAAGAATTGCTCAGAAATACAAGGCTGCAGCCAAAGAAAGTTAGTGTTTCCAGGATGGTTATGCCCATATGGATTATGTCCAAAGGCCTGCCAGGACCAAGGAGCGCCATGAGAGGCAACCTGCAGCTATCAGGGCTCCTGCTCCTTGCACAGCACTTGACAGCCCTCAGGATGGCTGGAGGGAGTCAGGCTGGCACATAGTTTGACTCACATCAATCCCTCCTACTGTGATAGATTCTGTGTCTTGGCCACTGTCTATCAGGTATCTTTTCAAATGACCAGCTACTCAGACCTCATCAAGGAACAAAGAGAAAGAGCTCACCAGCTGGTAATGCTCTTTATCCTATCCCTCAGATCGAAATTTCAGTTTCTGCAAGCTTTACACAGCGCATGGTAAGAGGTTTCACTGTGCCTTCCATCACTTTGAATTAACAGTGATAATAATAATGCTTAACCTTTGTAGAGTTCTTTCTGTCTCCGCAATGCTTAACTAACATTAGCTAATCACATTACAACGGCTGGGCTTATCATTCCTACTCTTTATAGTGCATGAATAATCTGATAATTATTTCTTTAGCTGGTATAAACAGCTTGTCCACTGTTCTGTCATTTTCTATTTTGCTTAAGCTATAAATATCTGATATTGACTAAAGAAATGGTAAAGTTTTTCAGGATCACCCTAAACTAAAGCAGATAATTATGTTAATATGATAGATCTGAGAATGAATATAAGCATTTTACTGTATTTTTAAATACCTATATCCCTAATTATGAGCATCTGCTAAAGATTATATTGTTCAAGAATGAAAATGTGTGAACTAGTTTCTCTGGAATATGTTCATATCAATTATTTAAAAGCACTTGGTATTTATTGCTTCAAACATTAAGTACTGACATACTATGCCAATACGATCATACTCTAGTACTGTGTATGTAAGAGTAGGCAGAAACTGTGGTTTAAGCAGCTTACAGTTAGTATTCAAACTCTGTTTTATTGTTGAGAAGCACCAGACTGTGTCTTTCCCACACCCTTCTCAATAAATTTATAACTTCGTGCCTCAGATAATCAGCAGAAGGTTCAGGAAATAAGAATTGCAAACTTACCACAATTTATCCAAAGTTAACTATTTATGTAGAATGATTTCTCAGTAGCAAAGAAATTAATTTCCACATTCAAGAGTGAAATTAATTTCTTTGACAGATAACTGTTTTTATGTGCTCTCCTTATTCAGTGGAATAGCACTGTTGCATTATCTCATGAGATCTACTATGTTTTAGGCCATGACTGCTTGCCAGTCAAATTGAGAATCTCAGCAGAATATAATGCAAACTGCTTGCACTGATGGTGCACCTTCTTCGGGATCCTGACCCTTGATTTCTACTTCAAGACCCAATTGCTTTGAGTCTGCATCCACGGGCCTCTGTACTTTATAGTCCTTGTACTATCAGTTCCCAGCTTTATCCAAGATACAACCTAAACTATACTGAAAACTTATTGGCATCTGACAGAAAACCAGTTATCTCTGCCCCAGTCTCTAAGAGATGAGCAGATCCCATCATTATTCCTTATTAATACAGTTCTGCGTGCATGGTTCTTTATAAGGAAAAGATGAGTCAGTTCTTCCAAGAGATCTCACCCTAAAAATTAGATGTGGCACGTGGAATGACGACAGTAAAATGACTGAGGAAGGAATACATTTTAATATATTAATTTACTGAAAGATGTTGTGAAAAATTCCCTTTGTAACTTTTTTTGTCCAACATATACTATTCAAAACCAAAAGATAATGTGCTATGGTCAAAATGGGACTGGACCCATTTCTCTTGCAAGCTCTTCTGTAAGTGCAGAAAGGACATAACTTGCTCAGAAGAAGGTCCTGTAGCACTTTGTCAATAAAATTTTTCTTACCCACCAAAAGAAATACTAAAATGAATAATGACTCATCTCACTAGGCACTGAACTTCGGCCCTAGAGGGAAAAGAATAACAGTCATAATGCTACAGATTTGAAACAAATACTTTTACACAATTACAAGTACTCCAAAAACAACAGTGAACATTTCTCTTGCTTTAGTCTGTGAAAGAGCATCCTCCCTCTGCACCAGGGCACAGGGATCTGACAGAAAAGCTATTCCAGCCCTACAGGTGCTCCTTGTGTATGTCCCTCTTAGCCACCCCAGCAGCATCTACTGATACAAACCCTACCAGCAGAAGTCAGAACAAGGAAAGATAATTTTTACTTTGAAAGGCAAATCTAGCAATTATTTACTGGAGGAAATGGCAGTTTTGACTGTCCAGCCTGTACACTGTTAATATCTTGTACGCCTGTAATAATGGACAGCAGAAAGCACTTATCTTCTCGGGTATTCCTTGTCATGGTAAAGTAAGATGTAGTTTAATCCTTCCAGCCAAATTAGCACAAGGCAGAGTATTTCAGTCCTTGTCACCTGAGTTGTCACACTGCGCACCACGGGAATATTTTGTTGAAAACAAGTAAGAAGGTACCTAAGCCCAGTAACCGTGAGCGTCAGGAGGAAGCCACTTCCTGGGAACGCCTGGAGGCTGGGAGCACCGGGACCATACATGATTGCACAGGTAGTTAGAGGAGAGAGAGTGCTTATGAGCAAAGGAAGAAAGGTGACATTAAAAGGAGTCACCAGCACTCTTGGACAGTCTCAGTCTTGTTTTGTTACAATAGACATCTACCTGCAAGTCCCGCGCCTCTCCGCAGAGCCATAAAGGAGCTCCGAGCAGAGATGGCAGGCGCTGAGGGATACAGAGCGGGATGGCAGCCGGGCGGCTCCGGCAGCGCGTCCCGGCACTGCCTGCTCCATTTCCTCAGGCGCGTCTGGAAGGAAGGAATTCACACTGGCTCGAGGCACGGCTGAACTGTAACTAAGAGGAGCGTGTTCGTCTGTCTGGAAGGGTTTCTGCATGCGAGGCAGCCCCACATGAAGCACGGTGTTTCCTTGGGACCACCCTGCCTGGTTTTGCGGGGTGTTGGCAGAAAGCCGCGTGTGACGGTGGCAAACAAAGGGATGAGTGCGGCAGCGTGGGGAAAGCCGGCTGCTCCCGGCCTGGAGCAGCTACCGCTAATTGGCCCTGGGCTTCTTTCGTGTTCTTACATTGCCACCCTCTGACAGCCCGGAGGATTAAACCCCTGCCCTTCAGCCGACAGCTGAGGTTTGAGCCTGAACACAGCGCAGTGGCAATGCGTTGTCACTGCCACGCTTTGACTTGAATATTTTAGGTTCTTTAGTAAGTCTTCCTGGATATTTGTCATCTATTGCCATATGAAAACTGTTTGTTTAAAAGTTGATTTGGGGATGTGTAGCAGAGAGATAATTCAGCTCAGTGCAAAAACCTACATCAGGCTCCGTGAGTGCCCCAGAGGAATCAGAGATGAGAAATGGTGTTATCCTGTGCCTGATAAATGAAACTAAGGCATTGGCTGTATAGATGTCATGCTTTGACTCCAGCCAGCAATGAAGTATCAAGCAGCCATTTGCTCACTATCCCTGTGCAGGATATGGGAGAGAATCAGAAGAGTAAAATATGAGAGAATTTGTGGGTTGAGATAAAGACAGTTTAGTAAATAAGGAAAACAAGGACTTCATTCCTCACTTCCCTTGGGCAGGCAGGTGTGCAGCCATCCCCGGGCAAGCAGGGCTCTGTCACACATAACTGTTACTTGGGAAGACAAACACCATCACTCTGAACGTCCTCGTCCCTTCTTCCCCCAGCTTTATATACTGAACATGATGCCATATGGTCTGCTATATCCCTTGAGTCAGCTGGGGTCAGCTGTCCTGGCTGTGTCCCCTCTCAAATTCTTGTGCATCCCCAGACTATTCACTGGTGGGGCAATATAAGAAGCAGAAAAGACCTTGGTTCTGTGTAACCTCTGTTCAGCAACAGCAAAAACATCCCTGTGATATCACTCCTGTTTTCAGCACAAATCCAGAATACAGCCCAATACTAGCTACTATGAAGAAAATTAACTCTACCCCAAAACCAGCACAACAGAATAAGTATTTATTGAGGAGTCACAGAAGTGGGAATAACAAAATCTTAAGACAAAACTGCCCAAGTGCATTGTACACAGACACTTTGAACACTAATCCACCTACAAGAATAGCAACCACTGCTGCTGTTGAAATTGTTTATCATGTGTTGGTGTATACATTTTGTCATCCTGACCTACCTTCCCACCAAGAGTTTGTCTGTGAAAACATATTTGTATGTCTGTGAATGTTAAATTATATAACACCTAAAAGGGCACAAAATGCAGGGCACAAAGTAAACACATATATGAAATGTGAAAGGTAATTTTGCATAATAATTACTTTCAGTCAGAATTGCTTATATCTGAGAGAGCAGCGCATGGAGGAGAACTGAAAAGTAAAAAGCTATTTGTATGTTTTTGGAATAGGGAGAATTATGTATGGCATCTTACTTGATACCTTCCTAAATCATTGTGTTAGTAGAAGAGAGGCATGGATAAGCTGAAAAGAGCACAGCAGAGATTTACCAAGAAAGTTAGAGGTACAGAGCATGGTGTACAATGAGAAGCTGAATGAACTGGTTGGACAATGTCCCACACAATCTGGTCTAGTTTTGATGTCAGCCCTTCTGCCTTTCAAAGTTAGACCAGACAATTTCTAAGACCAGAGGTTCTTGCCAAATTACATTTTTCTGTGACTAGGGTGTATTTTCATGGGCATGCGACCCATGTTGTTCCACCTTGTGCATGTTGGGTTTACTTCATAACTTAAGTCCCTCCCTATCTCAGACAAGAGTGGTGCTGTGAGGCAGGTCCCTGTTTCAGCCCCAGGAAAAAAGCAGAGCTTAAAACCTACCAAAAAAGATTCACTGCAAACTGGAGTGTTGGTCACAAGACAGAAGGCTCTTTGCTACTTTTTCTGTCAGGTTGTTTCACCAAAATGCAAAGTTTTACATTCTGTCTAGAAAAGAGAAATTATGCAGTGTTTTTAGTGGCCACAGAAAAAGGCTGCAGAAAAAACTCTTTTTAAAGTGACATTTTTAATAATCTGTTCATTATCATGATAGGAAGCTAAGGCACACAAAATGTGTCACATATTGCAACTTTCACTTGGATGTCGACTTAACTTTGAGTAAATAAGATGGTGAATTTTGGCATAGTATCCACAGGGGGTACAGCTCAGAAAAAAATATTTTCCCAAATAACTGTTGAGGTTTGGGGGTTTGGGGGTTATGGGATTTTCTTTTAAATTTGTTTGGTTTGTTTGGGTTTTTTTTTTTAATAATCCCTCTTCTGTGGCTTTGTTATATCTTTGGAAAGAACACCTGAAATGTCAAAAAACTATTCCTGGACAGAGTTGATATAAAACTTGAAAATAAATGGAAACCCTTTAAAAAGTATAGAGTATGATTGTGAGACTCAAAATTCTCATAAGTGGCACAGTCCGGTAGTAACGGATAAATAAATGCAACTACTAAAAATAGCTTGATTTTCTTTGTTTGTAAGAACAGGTGTTTCTGTTTATTCAAGGGAATAATGACTAGATTTTTTACACAATGTTTATCGCCACAGTATTTAACTACAGCTGAGAAAATCCTCAATCACAGTTCCATTTATTTACTCATCTAAATATACTTCTTTCTAAATTTTTTTTGTATGCTGCAGCTTTTTAAGCTTATTGTCAGAAAAAAAACACATGCTGACACACTGAAATTAGATCAATTCTATAATTAATATGAAAAATTTTGGCTGAAATGAGAAATAAATTTTAAGTCTTGACACACCTATTAAGGGAACAAAATAACCTTTCTAACTAAGAACTATCAACAAATGAGAAAAATTCAAATAAATAATACAGTAATTAGGGATAATCATATACAACATTTTAATGAATAATTTTAAAGAAAAATCAAAATGCATTTATTTGAAAATAATGCAGAATTCAAAAATACTAGTAAGACAGTTCTTAGTGACTCTCTTAAGCATTAGAATATGAAATATTTATTCACATACCACATCCAAAATGCTTAGCTTCAGCATCAGCCTTCTTTGTAGCTAAAACTCAGCATCTGATTTTCTGTCATCTGTAGCTGAAAGATTGCATGGTTCCCCATTTCTCAGTTTGAAATAAACATAGATGTATGAGGAAGAGTATATGAGCCAGCAGAAAAGACTGTGCAAAGGATATCTCTGTCGTGGTAAAGATGGCTGAAGGAAAACCTAGTGAGGCTAGAGAGTATTACGCTGAATAGATAGTCATGCATTAAGATCCTTCTCTCTCTTAGCTTCTTTTCCTCTAACAGAAGTCAACAGTGAAGAAGCAAAGCTTGAGAAAACATGGGGAGGTGGGAGGAAATTGTTTCACCTTGCTTTTGTTTCTGACTATCCAAACCTATTTTAATTTGGACCAAATTAAATTAATTTTCCCCAGGTTGATTTCATTTTGTCTGTGATGATAGCTGTCATCTGGTCTTCCTGTCCTTGCCTTGACCCACATGCTTTTCATCCTATTCTCTCCTCTTTTTCCCTTGCAGAAGGAAATAAGAGATTGGATGAGTGGGTGTCTGACCACCCTTCAAGGTCAACCCCTTGCAATCATGGAAGACAGCAGTAGTCCAAGAATAGTAAGCAATAAAAGACTGATCTAATCAGGACTAGAGTGCTAGTGACACATTCATTCAAATAATTTCTTCTGATATTAGTTTTCAGTAATAAAGGAATTATTTCTAAGTATAATAAGTTTAATAAATACATCATTTAAGTAAAATAAAATGCTGCATTCTGGAAACACAAAGAGAAAAGAAAAAGTTTTCTGGATCAATAGCAAAATGATACTCTAAGAATAAAAAAAGAAAAATGTGCATGTCCAATGTGATTATTTGAATTATTGTTCTCTGACATCCTATGATTTTTACTGCATAGTTTTAATAATGTATTGACAAGAGACGTGAGAACGATATTTGCCTTGTTCCATCATGGAAGGTTTTTTTTTTTCCTTTGTGAAACTAAGTAGTCTAATTTTGTTGTCTTTCCTAAGAAAAACTCTGGTCCAGAAAGCATTCATCATAGCAAAAAACAGTCCAAATTTCTCTTGCTTTGGAAAGCTATGAGCACAAGAAAGCAGAAGGTAATAGTGGAAACTGTTTTGCAACTGTAACTACAGTTAAATGAATGCCTGCTCTTATGTGCAAAGATGTCCCAGGTGAATACTTCTGCTTTGGAAAGTATCATTGTGCTCAAACCCCAGGCAGCTGAACAAAATGTCCTCGGTGTTTTCACGGCAGACAGCGCATAGCCTCTGTGTTGTTCTGAAATGGGAGCGAGTAGGTGTACACCAGGGTGCTCACATGGTTTCCTGTTTGGGGAGGTATTTGTCTGATGTTCATTTTAACATTCTGCTTTGGGTAATTTTTCTTCTAAATTCTCCAAAGCACATAATTAAGGAAGAGGGTTAACTGGTTAATTTAATTAAGTTAAAAACTCTTTCTAAAGTGTGTGCCAGCTACCAAGAAAACATTTGGAAAAGCTTCAGTTTTATCCTTACTTTCCGGAGTGGGCATTTTTCCAGCCACTGAATCAAGAGGCAGAAAAACCTTCTTAGAAAACCTTATCGAGCCAGCACACATTCTTCTGTTCCCACATCAATGTCTCCCAGATGCCTTGAAGCACCAGTTTCAACAGCTTCCAACATAGCCCCCAAATCTGGCAAACTTTTGATGGTGTTAGGAGGAGAAGCACTGTTATAGAATCTATAGAAGTCTAGCCAGGGCTAGAGGATCCCACCACATTATGCCCTACACCAGCACAAGAAGAAGGTCTTGCTCTGCAAGAGCTACAATCCAAGAATGATAAGAGCAAAATTATTTCCCTCAAATGGCTTAACTGAAACAAAGTTTACAAAACTGGAAGGACAGACATTTATACTCTTTTTCTGTGTTGTGTATCACCTTAGGAAAGCATATGCAACTCTTTCCCTTCTAATGGGTAGAAGAGGTTCACAGCCTCCAGCTGTGACGTACCCTGTAGGTGTGCTGATTTCCATCCACTCGGTGCACTCCTGGTAAGTTCGCAGATGACACTAAACTGGGCATTGATCTGCTGAAGGGTTGGAGGCTCTGCAGAGGGATTTGAACAGGGTGGATTGGTGAGCCAAGGCAAATGGTCTGAGGTTCAACGAGACCAAGTGCCAGGTTCTGCACTTCAATCACAATAACCCCCTGCAGAGCTAGAGACTGAAGGAAGAGTGGCTGGAAAGCTTCCCACTGGAAAAGGACCTGGAGGTGCTGGTTGACAGCAGGTGAACACGAGCCAACTTGTGCCCAGGTGGCCAAGAAGGCCAATGGCATCCTGGTTTTTTTCCAAAATAGCAGAACCGGGGAAATAATTGGCTCCCTGTACACAGCACTGANGACCAAGTGCCAGGTTCTGCACTTCAATCACAATAACCCCCTGCAGAGCTAGAGACTGAAGGAAGAGTGGCTGGAAAGCTTCCCACTGGAAAAGGACCTGGAGGTGCTGGTTGACAGCAGGTGAACACGAGCCAACTTGTGCCCAGGTGGCCAAGAAGGCCAATGGCATCCTGGTTTTTTTCCAAAATAGCAGAACCGGGGAAATAATTGGCTCCCTGTACACAGCACTGATGAGGCTGCACTTCAAGTGCTGTGTTCAGTTCCAGGCCCCTCAATTCAGGAAGGAAATTGAGGTGCTGGAGTCCAGAGACTGCAGAGTCCAGAGAAGGGCAATAAAGCTGGTGCAGGGTCTGGAGTACAAGCCTGATGAGAAGCAGCTGAGGAAGCTGGGATTGATTAGTCTGGAGAAAAGGAGGCTCAGGTGAACTTAAACTTTATTTAGGTATCTGGGTGGTGGTTGGTCAAAACTTGGGACTGATGAACTTTTCCAACCTAGATGATTCTGTGATTCTGTGTGATTCTGTGATTCCATGATGATATCTGTGGTTTTTTCTTACAATTACCAATTGCTGTACATCATCCAAACTGAGCCCATGTCCACTCTGGGGCAAGTTTTGAATGGCACATCTGACTGAGAACATGGAGCAGCATAGGTAGTGGACTCTAGGAGCAGGAATGGCAGCACTGACCTTACGCAACCTGAGCAGATCTTCACTTCTTGTGTTCTCTGTTGGAATGAGTCAGTGTGGCATTGGCATGAGCAATCCTCAGAGTTAACCAATGGCACACTTGGAAGGAGAGGGAGGATTCAGAAGTAAACAAATATTTAGGCAATGGAGCCTTTTAAAGTTCAAGATGCTTTGCTTATACTGTGTCTCAGTGGGAAAGAAAGACTCAGCTGAGACTTGAAGGAGATTAGACAGATAAAATTTGAGAAAGGAAAAATATGTCAAATCCAAGCAAACAGGACAAAACAACAAACTGTCAGACAGAAACAGAAGACCAGCAATTATCAGCATCAAAAATAACAAATAGGTAGTCAAACCAGAAACAAGAAAAAAAAAAGCATTCACAGACTGAGACTTCCCCTATTTTTCTCTAATTCTAGTGTCCCTATTAATCAGATTGCAGCTAAACCAGTGTTCTGAGAAGCCCAGTGAGGAGTGTCAGGTCTCAGCTCACTCCAGATGGTCCTATCACAAGGTTTGTTCCAGGGTGGGAAGAGTGCAAACTCTTTTCCCATGATAATATGGCAATTCCATTCTGTGTGAAAATATCCAAAATCTATCTGGATTCATAAGTCTCCTTCCGTCAGCATACTTTTCCATGAGAGAGAGTAAACCAGCTCCACATCTTTTAACAGTATATCCATCAGGTTCTTCCTATTAATACACATATTTTGAGGATCAAAGATAGAATGTGAGAGAAAAGATATTTATTTCACTTACAATGTCAAAATGTAATTCCTCTGACCTGTTCAAGTTTCATAAAGGGATTTGTGTGACCTATATCTAACATCTGTTTTGGGCTTCAAATGGACATTTTTATCCTTGGAAACCTCTAGCTTAAAGACTTATGTTTCAACACCAGCTGGAACAATAGCAAGTTAAACACACAGTTCCGTTTGGAAATTAAATGACTGATACCGATCACAGTGTGGATAGAGAACTATGAATATGCACCCATTCATGTTAGGATTGCCTACAATATGAAAATTGGAAGGCAAAGATGACAATAATTTTCCTACTAGTTGGTTTATGTTGCCAAAGTTCTAGAAAATGGGGAAATGGGGTTTTTTTCCAAAACATTGTCTGAAAACAAACTTTTTTTTTTTGCTACATCCATGTACTTCTTAATGCAATCTTTATTAGTGAACAGAAATATATTTTACCTCTCCCAGTGTGGGGGAAGCAGAAAAATTAAGGGAAGAAGCAGCTGCATCCCCTAAAAGGTTGTAGAATCATTATTTTTCAGAACAAGTTCCAATGCTGTTCAGATGAGACATCAGCACCAACACAGCAGACTTTACTGGCAAGAGCAAGGGGAGGGTGCACATGGTGCTTGCACAGTCCATAAAGTGGTTGCATAGCAATTCCTTTGGTTATTGGGACCATGATGTTAACTAGAAACATCAAGAGGCACTTTTAATTGGCAAAACAGTTTTCAGTCCAAAACATGGCTAATAGCTTGCGCTATTTCTACCTTCTAGGTAACTTCCTTTTTCTTTTCATTTTTTTTTTTTTAATACTTTTTGTCATCCCAAAACTTGTCTGGAAAGTCAGGGAGAAAAACACCATTTAACATGAGAGAAGTTCATCTCTGCAGTGCCACACTCTCCTGAATAAAAAGAAAGGGATTGAGTCATTCTCAATGGAGAAAACGGTGCAAACTTTGTGCCATGGTGGTGTGTTCAATTTTTAAGGGTTTCTACAGGCATTCCAACAGGGCTCTTGCAATCATCGTTAGAAACCTGAATAACAGTCTTACACCCATAATTCAGCAACTGACATTTCTCTACATTTAATAATGATTTAAACCAACACGGTTTATTGGGGACAAGAGGAAAACATGATAACATAGCGGCTCCAGGAAAGAAGTAGATGACAGCATGCAAGATTACAATTTTCTACCCCAATTTCCCAGCCCTCTCCCTACAGCCATGGTAGCTAACTGCTATCTTCCCCTCATTCAGTGTCTAGGTTGACAAGACGCCCTGTGAATCATTTTTTATGGCTCCATGGGTGATTTCAGCTGAAGTGACACAAATTCAGTGATACACTTGATATAGGGTGCATTGTAGCTGCTCTGCTCTGGCCTGCTGGTGTTCTCCTTCCGACCCTGAACTGCTGGACACATCTCCCACACACCCTCCAAGGTTTCAGATGTTTTTCAGAACAGATATAAAGGTCCTTAGTAAGCCCTCTGCCTACAACAGAAACACTTTCCTAGTCAAATGTCATTTTTTATCTCAGAAGCCATCTCCAGCACACCCAGGGCCTCCCATACCCTGGGCATGCTTGCCTGTACACTTTTAAAGATGAATGACAACCTTATATTCACAAACATTTCATAGCTTATTTTTAAACTGAAAATTTATAAACTGCTACATAACTGACATGCAACAGAGGCCCAGCCCATCCAGTAATTCCCTCTTTTCCAAAAGCAGATGCAGGCAGAGCATTCATCAGCTTGGCAGGAACCTCTGTACCTCTTCAGACACTCTGGGCTGCTTTTCTCCTACTTCAATGTTGGGTATTAAGAGTAAGCTCATTCTCTTTATGACTTCAGACCACTGGGTTTACAGCAATTTATGGCAGCTTTAGTGCCTCCAAGATAAATTATAGGAAGCAACATAAACGAGTGATTCCTCGCATTCCTATGCACTCTGTAAGTGACAGGGGTGAAGGCTGTCCAGAGGCAGAAAAAGTACATGGATGACAGTCTTGCTCCCACACAGGAGCAAACCAGACTTTGTCACCTGTAAAGTAGCTGTTAACATGAGAAAAAAATCCAACAGTTCCAGAAACAGTTAGTACTTCTTCACCTCCTTCCCATGGTGGTGGCAAAAAATAAGGACTAAAGTAGTAAACAGTCCCACCACTCACCCCGCCCTCAGCCTGCAGCAGAGTGAACAGAGGGATTACAAGGGAGAAACGGAAAGTCCAGGTCTCCCTGGGCCACTGACCTAATAGTTGTCTGTGTGACTGTGGTTTCCAATGTGATTGTGGTTTCCAATACAGAATCAAAATAGTTTCTAGTAGCGACTAGTTGTAAATATTTGAGAACCTGATGGTAATGAACTCACTCTCCAACTAACAAACAATAGAGTCATCAAGTACTACAATTTCAGTCCTGTCTATAACACCAGTGAATATCGCTGAGCTGCTTCAATCCAAACACCTCACTCTGGGCTAATACCATTCTTTAGAAAACAAACACATGCAGATGGGATTTGTTGTCAGAATAGGATCAGGATTGTAAATGAGTGAGGTCACTCCCAATAATGCTGCTGTTGTAGGAGCAGGTCCTTGGTAGTTGCTGGGAACAGCATGTTGTTTATTATCAGATAAACACATAACATTAGTCTTCCTCTGCTTCAAGAAAAGAGGAAACACAGCATTTAGTGAGTTATGTAGATTATTTTTCAAACCTGTGAGGAAAATGTCTCTCCTTTTACAATGAATTTGCATAATAAGCACAATTCTTTTGCCAAAAAGTGATAAATACAGATCTGTTGTGACACAGACTTCTGCTTCATTCACTTCATTGTAAGCTTCCCAGAAAATTGAGCCTTGTTACACATAGAAGCAGTGGAGCACAGCAAGGCGAAGTGACTGCCCAAGGAAACTCATCTGTCAGGATCAGTGGCAAAAGCAGACTCCCACTTGTCCAGAGTCCTGAGGCACACTCCCTCTATTTATCACATCACAGTGCGGAAATTCTTTGATAACTAACAGTTAAAGACAGTAGGAAGAAGCAAGTATACCCATGCTCATGGGGTTTTTTCTTAGCTAATGGTGTACAATGAAAAAATTTTTCAAGACAAATATGAAAGTAGAAAAACATGCTGTAGAAAAGACCTGAAGTAGGTTTTCAACTAGCTCAAGAAGATTCATGTTCTGTAAGCCCAGGAGAGCATACAAGTTTCAGATTTACCTCTCCATCCAGTTCACTTTACCAGTTTTTCTTCATTTCTTAAATATGTTTCATAATAAGAAGATTTATTTTCAAACAGGAGGGTTAAGCTGAAACCAGAAGAAGTTTGTGTCCTTGATAAAAATGTGCTGTATGAATATGGAGAACAAAATTCCTTGTCCCAAGAACATATGTTTGATCACAATTTTGTGCGCAGACCTGTTTCCTTTATGATGAGGTACCTAGACAGATACTTTGTGGTAAATCTATCTGTTGGTAGCGACGTGCTTTGAAAATTAGCCCAGTTATTCCTGGACTACCTGACCTGATTTAATGGATGAGTCAATGAAAGCCAGGTGATATAAGAAAGCAAATATTTTCATTGTGTGCTTCTCTTCCTCACCTTCTGTTGAGGGAGCCAAGGTGACTCTGCTTCTAATTTTATGTCCCGTACTGTACCCAGATGTACATGATATAACTGTGCCCAAATGTCCAAATTACACAGATTGGACTCTGACTCCATCAGATTGTCGCATAGGAAACTTCAGCAGAAACAAGAGTGCATCAAGGTTTTAAGGAAGGGTGTAAAATGTAAGATTTACTGAGGAGAGGAGCTTTAGCTGAGTTTTCCCAGGAACAGGATCCTTCCAGATACTCAATTACTTTCTCAAATTTACCTGGAGACTCGGCTATGATAAAAAGTATGTATTGGCTAGTAGCATCATGCACATCAAAGGGTCTAAGCTGAGATTGCCTGTTTGTGTGCCTGTCCAGGCTTTCTGGTGCAAAAGCTAGTTTTTCCAGGAGGGACAGTGATGAACTCTGCCCATGCCTCTTGGAAACACATATAACATACTTCAAATGAGTGCAGCACATTCTCCCATCCCATTCCTTATCTGGCTGGATCTGCTACAGATTGTCTTCATTCTTCCTCGCATCCAAATATGTCCAAGAGTGGCTTCAGAGTGGAGGCAGCTATCAGCTCTCTTTAAAGAATGATGGAAAATGAAGGTTTCTGAACAATCCTGTTTCTTCCAAAATTGTACAAGGGCACACTGTAAAGCTGGCTGTGCTTAATATTATGAATGCCAGTGGAGCTTAAAGATTTTTCTGCTACCTTCAAGGGAAGTAATTGTTGAACTCAGACTGAGAGAGGGAGGCAGAGCCAGAGAGACACAGAGACAAGACCTCTTTTAAGGAATGACTGACAAAGAGATTGAAGGGAAGCTGGAATTCTGTCAATAGATCCTTCTGTGAAATAGGACCTTACCTGCTTGTAACGGATAATGACGACAGATTTACTGATCATATGTAAATTCTCTCCAGGATAGGTGCAGGGCTAGTTCCAGGCTAAGTATCTTGAGAAATTAGTATTCTGACAATTTGACAGCCATGAGCTCTGGCTGGGGGAGGAAAAGACGAGGCAGAACAGACAGACAGCTGTCAGGACATCAACAAATGTGGGGCTTTCTGCATCTGAGGAGGACAGACACCCTTATTTCCCATCACCATCCCATGGCTAACAAAAAACCTCCACCTTCTAAGACCAGTGTGAGTCAATGGGGATTTTGAGGTTTGGCTGCTAGCATAGCTTGTAGCCAGAACTCGGGTTGTTTTGCTGTCCTCTGGAAATGCATCACTTTCCGAAATTCCATCCTCTGACCAAGCCTAGTCTCAGCCTTGGTGCTGTGTACTCTGTCTCTGTACATATCATTTTACATATCATTTTTTAGTAACATTTAACTTAAGCTGTTTGATTTGTTAAAGTGAAATCAGATCTCTCTTGTTAGAGACCATAGAAGTGAGAAGGGACTCAGATGAAAACCCAGCCTAGATCTGCAGAAAGTAGTAATTCTGCACTGCTATACAAGGCATGGTGAACACAGGGCATGCAAAAACAGAGTGATCTTAGAAAGGCTTGGGTTGGAATGGACCTTAATGGATCATGGAGTTCTAATCCTACTGCCATGGACAGGGACACCTTACACTAGACCAGGTAAAAATATCAAAGAATTATATTATTATATGTTTTGAAGAACACTTTGAAGTGGTTGGCTGTCAAGGTGATCAATTCAAATGTAAAAAAATAATGTTCATTCTCTGGTGTCAAGATTATTCAAACATTGGCTGAAAAAAATTGCTACTACCTAAAATTAATTTAGTTCAAAATAAACGGTGCAGGGGTTCTGGACTCACAACAATAAAAAACAAACATCAATTAAGGATCTGTCCTGAAGAAAGTCTGAAAAAGATAATTCCTTTTACATGGGGAACTAAGCATGACTACATTAAGTAATAAATTCACCAATTAAAAGGCAATTTGCCAGAATTATTGAGGAGGAATGGGGAGAGAGGGTAGTACATGCCCAAAGCTGCTGAGAGCAGGAGTTCCCTTCTATTTTATTCTGCTGCACACTGTCCCATGCAGTCGAGTTCATCTGCTACACAGATGATATGTCCTGCATAGATTCCTGTATTCCAGTGGCTGAAGACAGTAGATGTACCCAGCCAGTAGAGCTCAGAGGTGGCTTTCTCCACCTTTTCCAGCCACAGCTAAAATATAGAGCTCTTAGATTTTTTTTTCTCATGTAATAGAAAGAGGATGCAATGAAAGAAGATAATACTGGATCTTAGATTTACTATAAATATGACATGCATAAGGTCAATGACCCCATAATTCATTAAATACAAATTCTGCAGTGATCTGTAAAGATTACTACCTCAAGATATGCCCTATAATATTATGTGTAACTGCTTAGTCATCCACTGCTGGAATCCAACCTTTTACTCATGGAGTGCTGGGAAAATTCAGAACTAGGGGGATAGGTGTGTGGGATCAGAAGAATTAAATGCTGGAAGTTTGCTGGTAAATGTCAAGAGTGTTAGCCATATAATACTAATGTATCTTATACTTTTGTCTGAATTTTTCTACCATCTCATTTTCTGCTGTATTTTCCAGTGACAAATTTCTTTTCTTTGTAAGATTTCAAAGCCCTCATATGTGCATGTTTTCCTGTGTGTGTACATTTTATTGTTAATTTGAGGTCAGTCTGTTGGAAAACATGAGTGGTCACACAGTTCTGAGCCCCGTGATAGGTTCAAACCCCACAGAAAAATTACTACCTTGCAAGATGAGGCACATTTATGGAATACCAGCATCATTGTCTCATCACTTATTATTTTAACTTACTAAAAAAGGGTCATATGCTTGCTCTCTAGCTGATCCTTTGGGTAAAGATTCCGCACTGTTAACAACAAAAATTACATGGACATACATACAAATATATATGTATGTATCTGTATATATATATATATATATACACATTTTTATTATTATTTTCATATGCACTACACATTCAGAAGAAGCAGGCCATATAGCAGGTCTGTTACTGGATTATCCCCTGATTCAGTGCATTTGAAATAATAGAAACCCCACAGTATTGTCAGAAGTCCTGACTAGAGCATAAATTTTAAATTATGGAAACATTTAGAGGACAAACCATTTGCAATTGACACAGTGAAGCACTCAAAACTATTGAATTATGTGACAGGATGGGGAGAAAGGAATATGATCACCAATTTTATTTCCAGGTATTTTGCCAGAATGACCTTCTTGCAATACAGTCAAGGTTTAATATGGCTGTATCTCAATTCTTGTTTCAAACTTTGGAAATTTCATGGGTTTTTTGCCTAAGGACACACTTAGAAGTGTCCTCCCAACTGTTTAGCTAACAGCTTGGAGTAAGAGTCAGTTTTGTCACAAATATAATTTTGCAATACCAAAACAGTGAAAAAGAAAGTACTAATGACATTTGATGGCTATGGGTAACACACCAACCTTTTTGCATATAGAGTTTCCTAGCATTTGCTTCAATGGTCCATTTTTTCTGCCAAAAATATACCATGAGCTTTACTGCTACATTTAAATTTCTCTCAATTTCTCTGCAAAAAAAATGCAATTCGATGAGAAGTTGAGAAAGTTATAATTCTGATGAAAAGATTTTCCTCCCTTACCTTTCTTTCAACTTTTTTTATACTTGACAGCCAAGTTGTGAAAGATCAATGATAGAGCTTTGGGCTCAATTATACCATCAGATAAGCAGTATATCTCTAAGACTCTCTAGCTAATTTATACACAAGAGATGCTTAAATTGGTTCTCTTGTGTAACTTAACATGCACTGAAAGTTCTGCCATTGGGAAGAACGTCAATCAAAACACGAAGATCCATGCAGAAAGCAAGAACAGATGGTAGGTGATGAGTGCTGATTTTGGAAAACAGAGAAAATAATATAGGAGAGAGTTTTTCCCTACTACACAAACTACTTTTTTTTCTGTTTGTCACTGTTTGATACATAAGCAGTTTTTCCTGTTAGATATGTCCTTTAGAAGTGATGAGTTAAACACAGTTTCTTAACCAACCACTCAGCAGTACCTAGATTACAGATTAAAATGACTATGACAGTTGTATCTGTGGGTAAGTTTGTGATACTGAAATCTGCAAGAACAGAGGAAGCTTTCCCATGTCATTCTCAGGGCACTGCTGCCAGTAATCCTCAAAATTGGGACTGCCAAGTATTATTCAAGCAAAATACAGAATAAATTAATTTGAAGTGAGAAGTGAATTCTGTAAAGAGTTTCTATTTGTCTAAAACTTCTCATGAGTTTCAATTTTAGGGTTATAGATTTTTGAATTTTCTTCAGACACTGCATAAATTATGAAAAAAATCTCAAAATTTGATATAGATCATGATGCATGTGTGTGGATATTACATGATAATGCTCTGCTATGAATGAGAGAGATCAGAAAGAAATACTCTTTATTGTCCAACAAGCCTTTTTTTCATTTTCTTCCTCTTGCTTCTCTAAATAACAAAGAAGAGAGTCCTAGGGTCAATATTAAAGTTGGAAGCTACATGATCTGATCTGATCTCCATTCTTAATTGCTATGTAAATTTTTTCTTGATTAGCTGTACATGTTGTTTGCTATGGCCCAAACTTCCTTTAAGCCAATATCTGCCATACTGGCTTTCACTCTAAATCCCTCCTTGAAAGTGGCACACTTTGTAAGGAAGGTGTTGCAGAAGTGTAAAGACAGCCCAAGAACCCAAGACTGAAGCTTCAGGCATCAGCTCCTAAGGGGTAACAGATCAATAATGCACTTTGCTGCCAGACAGATTGCTTAAATCTCAGGAAAGAGTCATATGAATGTTTCAAGAAATACTTACCCATAACGTGTAGGAAAAGAAAAAGCTGCTATGAATAGCCATAGTGTCATGGATATTTCAAACCTCACACAGCCAGTGGAAAAAGAAATCTCTAGTATTTCTGAAACAAGACATAATAAAAGCACCATCTCAGTGGAATAGAAAGTTTGTCTTTGAAAAATAATAGGCTGTGAACAAACATTTAAGGAGATTTGGAACATTGTATTTGTACTTCCACCAAATATTTAGCAAAATGTCTGAGAAGCACTACAAACTGGCTTAAACAAATTCAGGCAAATTTTCACAGAATCAAAAATCAATAATGTTCTTCCACTGTTTGATAAGTGGATAATGAGCGATATTTATTAGCTGTAGATTGATTCTGTGTGGAATTGTTAAGTGATTAATTGGAGATTCAGCAAAGAATTTAAAGTTATAAATATAAGCAAGAACAGTTAGTATATTATTTCTTTGTCTGCCTGACCCAAAAATCTTGTTATATTTTCTGGAAAGATTTTAAATCTAGCTAGAAAATGTAACTTAGGTATTATTGTAACCCTGGATTTTTCTGAGTTAATTGACTTAGTACCTGGACATTTGACTTAAAAAACATTTGCTGTGCGCAGTACTGGCAAGGTCTATGTTTGAGAGGCTAAAAGCATTGGCTAAGTGAGAAATCTTAGAACACAGTCAGTGTGAAGTCATTGATGAGTACGACATTTTCTAGCAAAATCCTCCAGATATTAATTTTTGGTCCTGTGCTCTTTTACTAGTGACATAAACAGGGTCGATTGCCTTTTATGCCCTATCTAGAAGACACAATATTTGAAAAGGTAATATATAACTGGGAAGACAAATCACTGCAAAAGAGTAATCTCAAAGCATATGCCTAAAAAGTCACAAACAAGCAAAATGCGTTTTAATTTGACCTATAACCCGTTCATTATGGGAAGTGGTGGTCTCACTATGTCTTGAAGTGGTCACTTTCAATATTTCTATTGATTTCATTTGGTTTCTTCAGAAAATCCTTAAAGACTGTGAATTCAAACATTTATGCAGCATGGTTGTGACAATTTGGCTTGGAAATACGTAATTATGGGAAACTGTGAGTCCTTTTTGGGGAGAAAGCAAAACCTGCACTGCCTTTCAGGTTCCCGTCATTCCTGAAGCTCTGTAGTGTAAAAATGCTTGTAACACATCTATCCTAAAACATCCTGGAGAAATTGTTTCCCCAGATAGTTAGATGTATTGTGATTTTGCCACTTGATGGATGAGCAGCAACTCGCCTTGCAGACCACAGAGGAAAAGCTGAGGAAAGAAGAGCCATAAAGGATGTGATTTAAGTAGAATAAGTTCACTCTCAGGTGTCTGGTTTTGCAGCCTGAAACTCTCCAGAACAAACTAATCACCATATTTCAGGTTAGGAGCTGATTTCCATAGTTTAGGTTTGCAAGGCTGTAACAGAAAGGGTACATAGAAGCAGCAGGAATGCTGTTGTGGAGCATTCCCTAAGTTTAGGGAGACACAAGAGGCTTCTCTCAGGACACTCTGTTCTGTTATTCCAATGTACCCCTGTTCTGTTCCCTCAGTTGGCTCCGTGCCCCCTCCCTGTCCCCCAGTCCTTCAGTCACTCCCACCCTATTTCCCCACTGGCCTCCAGACCCTAACCCCACCTTTGTACTGCCCCCATGTCCCCTGATAACTGGTCACTGATGCTGTCCCCACCCTGACCACCCTGACACTTGAACCTGGACTGTCGCCATGAGGCCTGCCTTTGCCTCCAGCCTTTGCCTCCAGCCTTTGCCTCCTGCCT
>VXBQ01001260.1:48862-99729 GCA_013400175.1 Phainopepla nitens | reverse complement strand
GCCTTTGCCTTTGCCTCCTGCCTTTGCCTCCAGCCTTTGCCTCCTGCCTTTGCCTCCAGCCTTCGCCTTTGCCTCCAGCCTTTGCCTCCTGTCTTTGCCTTGTTTCTGCCTCTGCCCTTGACCCTGGACTAGCCAACGCCTGTGGCTGGAATAAACACCTCTGTGGAACCCATGCAAAGGCCCTTCCTGCTTGTTTACCATCAACCACAATAAGAGCTATCCAGGCCACAACCTGCTGTGAGCCATGTGAGAGGCCAGCAGACACCCCTGACACGGTGTGGCAGCAGCCGCCGCGAGCACAGGCAGCTTGTCCCCCAGGGCCATGGCTGCACACCCTGGGCCTGAGGGTCAGCACTGCCCTTCCCACGGAATCACACACCCCAGCTGAGTGCACAGAGGGCATCAGAGAAACAGCTGCCACGGTTCTGCCTGGCCTCCAAGTCTGTACAACCATTCCACAGCCTGCCATAGCCCTTCTGGATTTCAGGCTTTCTTTTGGTCTTTCCTGCTTTCCGACCTAAAGATGATGGCTGGTGGATTGTGTAAAGCACATCCAGACAAAAGTTTGACAAAAATAGCATTGCATCCAATCTATTCTCAGAAAGCGAGGTTGAAAAAAGAGAAAAAAAGTAAAAGCAACTTTAATTGGAAAAATATTTTCCTCCTGTAGTCTCTTTCAGCAAATTTGTTTGCATGTAGTAATAGCAGATAAAAATTCAGGCTGAAGTGTATCTTTGAAGTTGGCAGCATCTCTCAAGTTTTATTTTTTTTCCCTAGCATATCAGAGACTTTGATTTGGAATGTACGCAACAAAGGTATAATCTTTCAGATTCAGATTAAAGAAAAACAAAAACACAATTCTTGTCATGTGAAGCTGTAATATTGTCCAGGCTTTTGCTTTTGTATCATCCAGAGTTGGTCACCCGGGATACAAATTATAAAACTCTAAACCCTACAGCCAATCCCTGTGCCTTTTAAGGGGGTGTTGGTTTCACGTGCTGAAGTGTGTGCACCAGTTTATAGCAGCTAAGAAAAGCTGCTTTCTGCTTGCCATAAACTGAGCTGACTCAAGTCACTACAGTAAGGTAGTTGTTTAAAGTGGGTTTCTCCAAATGTGGTGTCTTGCTCAACATCTGGTTCTAGTTAACTTCTCTCCTGAGGTTTATGTGTAAATTGTTGTGTTGAGTCTGTATAAAATTTCAAAACAGGGCTGAGTATAAAGCTAGACGCTCTCCTTATTTGCACAAAGAAAATGACTACAAAACAAATGTTATTGGCCAGTTCACGCTTGGAGAATTAGGAGCTATCACATGACAATTTTTGTCCTAAATCTGATGCTTGTGATTTTTGCTGGAAATGTTCATTTAAGAATCCTTTATAACCATGCCTAAGAGTGCATTGAGGTCACCTTTCCCTGAGATCTGTTATGCACCATGTTACACAAAGTAAATTTTCATGTACTGTGACTCTATGTAACTTCTTTTTCGATAAAATCAGAAACCAGCATTTTTATGGAATAAATTTAAAGCATAGTCATTTATTTCAAATTTTTATGTAGCTAAGCATAGTATGTTTTTACTGGAAAATCACATTATTAGCAACTGCTTTAGTCTTGTAAAAAGCTAAACATAATACATATATTCATGCCTTCTTCAGCTGGTTTAAGGCAGCTAAGCAAACAGAATATAGCCTTTTAAAGTACAGTCTCATCCCACTTCTGTACTGGCTGTTGAGCAGTTTGTAGTGATCTCAGCATTATAACACTTCATCTCATCCAGACAGCTTGTCACTCTCTTTCAAGTGGACTGACCTTAACCTAATGAAGCGTCAGATACTCAACTGCAATTAAACCAGCCCCTCCAGAAGATATTACAATATATTTTTCCTAAAAGAATTCAAAAACATATTCTCACAAATTTCATAGCCATACAATTGACTTACAGAACCCACAATCTCAGTTTTATTTTATTTAAATGGGCAATATTTTAATTTCCTTATCTGCCCATTTTGAGGAATTTGATCATGCTTGTTTCACACCACCATCAGCAGTGAAACAATGTACTTAGTGCAGCAGCAGCAGCAGAACAGGACAAATAAGTTTACATTTTGTTGCATCTTATTCTTATGCCTATGTCCAGTAGCTGAAGTGAAGAGTTACTTCCTGCTTCTGTGGTTCCTCCTTCCTTCTGAACACAGGGACTTCAGTATATCTCTGGATTTTGTCTCAGCTGGCCACTGATTTTTCCAGTAGCTGTTCTTTTGCCCTGTTTTTCTGTATTACACTTCTGGCTTGCAAATTTACATCTTGTTTCACCAATTGCTTATTAGTTCTTAATTTCAACCTGTCAGTGAAAAAACGCCTGAAGGGTACAAAGAAGAAAGATACAGGCACTTGTCAGTGGTGTCTGGCAACAGGAACAGGGGCAATGGGCACAAACTGAAACAGAGAAGGTGCCATTTGAGCACAGGAACACTTGTGTACTGTGTGGGTGACCAAGCACTGGCACGGATTGCCCAGGGAGGCTGAAGTCTCTCACCTTGCAGATAGTCAAAAGCCAGCTTGGGAGAGTTCTGGGAAGCTGGCTGCATGTGGTCAGGCTTCTTCCCCAAAGAGAATCAATGAGGATTTTCACCATTGCAAATTAAAACAACTCAATCAGTGGATTCCTTAAGGGATGTGGAGGCAGAGGTTGTTAAAACTATAAATAAAGGTGTAACTATAGGTGAGCATAAGGGGATTGTGGGGTAAATGGGATCATTTCACTCCTTTGACTGTGGCCCTTGTCATTTATAAAACTTTTCTGAGGGAGATCTCACCACAGCCAGTAGTGAACCAACAAACCTCAGGTGTGTGGAAAAAACATGATCAGACTCAGAAATCAGGCACATCTCAGAAATATCTAATTAAAATGAGGTCAAGCTTTATGTTATAGAACGACCAGTTCCTGAAGACTATGTGAAGAGACTTTTCCTGCTCTAAACCTGTAATTTTATCTCAAAGAGGTGAAATATCTTTATAACGCTATTGAAATAAATATGGCTTTTTTCCTATCTGCAAGTTTCGGTTTTCCTAAGACTTGTCTTACCCCAGCCCTCATCAGAAAGACTGGATTTCCTCTGTCATTTCCTTTGGTGGATGTTGAACTTCATAATATGAGAGAAATTGTTTGATTTTTAGCAAGTGGTATTTTAAAAACACAAAGGTAACATAATTTTATCAATCTCACTAGTATTTCAAGCTGCTTAAATGTCCTGTAAATCTTCTGATTTATATCATGCCTAGAATACTAATAAAACTGATAATTTGGTAGTATCTGACTATAACATATAATTAAAAATATCTTTTATAAGCAAAATTGTGTAAATACGGCAATGGATACTAAAACAAAAAAAAAATTCAATATTACCTGTTTTCTTCAGAACAATCACCCACCAGTATATAATGGCTGTCTAGTGCAAGGAAAATTGAACTTATGATTCAACTGAAAAACTAGTTCATCTGCAAAATTTTCAGTCTAAAAAATGTGTGTATTACATTACCATCTTCTAGATCACTGAAGTATGTCAGTAATTATATATTACAGAAGCACATCTGCTTCCATACCTGGAAACTTCCTGGTCTTTGAAAAAAAACCTTAAAAATTCTTAAATGCTCAAAAACTTTTACATGGTAGATGATCATTGCCAGACTAGTGTAGTGCTAATCACTTCACTGGAAGCATCAGCATAAAAAAAGGCTTCACCAGGTAGATTTTCAAAAATCCTTAGTATCAAACCGGTCTTTCAGTTGCAAGCAGAAATTTGCTTGTCAATTAATTATAATATTAAGAATGTGGGGTTTTGTTGGTACTCTCTTCTACAGAATTTTTTTTAAAGAAAGGTCTTGCAGGAACTGTCTTCAGAAATATGTGGCTGATCTGCTTGGTAGAAATAGACAGCTACAGTAGACTGTACTATAAGAAATGTCTGTTTCTGGGTTTGTTTGGTTTTATTTTACTTCCAGATCATTACTATGAGAAAGCAGCAGCTTGAGCCTAATAAAATTGCTTTGGTGATTTTTATAGAGCTGTTATTGAAATTGGACTTGCTATTTCCCCCAAGCATATGCCTGAATAGCTGAAAGATCCATGCATCAGAGCAGAATTTGAAAAGGGGTAGAACAATATTTAAAATGGTAAATAGAATAGGAGATATTTTTTTTTATCTTCTCTGATAATAGTGTAAGATCAGTAAAGAGACAAGTATATTTTTTGTCTTTACCGGAGGTGAAACCAGGTGTAGATGCAAGTTGGGCTACCGTGAACAATCCTGACAGAACATTTAAGTTTTTAGAATCTGTAGTTACTCACTTCTAGAATAACATTGTAGAATTAAATCTGATTCTCCAACTTCTATGGAAGAATGACACCAGCGTATGAGCTCCAGAATGTCTGCAAGTGCAGGAAGTATCAGATCATCTTGTTCTTCAGACTATAAACAAAAATCACTATGTCTGAGAGTAACTTAAAAATAGAAGAAGACTCTACATAATTGTAGGCTTTTACAACTGACAAAATATTGTTCATGTTAATTAACCTCTCTCCTACACTGTCTCCTGAAAATATTCTATCTGAGACCTTAGTCATCTGCCTAAAAACAAGCAAAATATTAAACCTACCATTTCACATTATGGAGGTAACCTTCTACGAAAACATATTGAACCAGTGCATAACACTGCAAAATATTTTGCTGGCAAGGAGTACCTACTTGTCCACAGTATTTTGATGTGGAATAACCTGGAATTTGAGGTAAAAAAATGTTCTCAGATAAATACCCTATGATGGAACAGAATATAAATCTGATCTGTAAACTGGTCCAGGTCTTAACTTTGCTGTATCACCTGGTTAAAACACAAGTCGTAATTAAGGTACACTACCCACTACAGCATTATTCAGAGTGCAGCATAAGAGGGGCAGGACACATTTTGTGGTTCTTTCAGGAGATCATGAAAAGGTGCAATAACCAGACAGTATAGCATAAATTAAATATTTGACTTTTAGATTTTATTTACATGCTCTGGGGTTTTTTTAGTTCATTGTCCAAAGGAAAACAAAATCAGAAAAAAGTAAATAGGGAGGGGAAAAAATCTTTCCATTTTCTATTGCTTCTGTACTGCACATCACAGCTGCAGAAAACTGTTAGAATATTCTATCCCTCTGCAATAAAAGCATGGTTTTTATCAATTACACATTAAGTATTCTGTTTAATCTAGTCTATGTATGTCAATCAGAAAGACTTTCAGCATTTCCTTTGGGAAAATTCTCCACACACTTTTAGATTTTGCTGTCACAAAGGGTATCCAGACAGTTAACTTTTGTCCTTCCTTAACCCCATGCAGTTACTCATCTTTCTGTTCCCCTTCAGTCTCCTTAGCTGATTCCTGCCCATTATTGATAAAGCCTTTAGAAATTTGAGAGAGGTAAACACCTGCTCCTTCCTCCTGGCAGTGAGCATTTTCTGCTATCCGTGATGCTTCTGAAAGCAGCCGTTTCAAAAATAAATTTTCAATAAGTTGGTGATTAAATTGTGTGCTGTTTTATCAGCACATCTGTGACCCTCAGCTGGTCTTGCATCCTGTTGTGTTAGATGCTGTGTGGGCATGATGGGGAACACAAAAACAGAGCCAAGGATTTTTCACAATCAGTGGAACTGATTCCCTGGATCATTACCCCCTTTATGAAGTGAAGGAGATCACAGTAGACAAGTTATACCTTCAATTTGGATCAGTGCTCAGGGAAACTTCATCACTCCTGAGAGAAACAGGAAAGGAAGGACAAGTGTGAGAGCCCAGGGCTCTTGAGCCCTCTGGTAACCTCTGGGGTTGAAGTTTTCATGTCATGTGGTTTGGTTAGGTTTATTGTTTTGCTTTGGGTTGGGGTTTGTTGTTATTAGGAATTGGTATCTTTGCTGATAAAGCTTGATTCTAAATGAAAAATGATGGACACAATGTCCTCCCATGCTGAATTCCCCCACCTATCCACAGAGTGGCCCCCAGCTGAGAGCATGCAAACTGCTATTAGTTATTGAAAAGGTGTGACTAATGCCATCGACAATGAGTGGGAGCGTGGGAGGGTATGATCCCAGGTTCCAAAGCCTGCACTGCAGGCTTGTGCCAGCCTCAGGGGCAGTGAGATGAAAGGAACTGCTCCATTGAGTCCTTCTGAGGCAATGGGGAGCGTAGGGTTGCACTCCCAAAATGAACCTGTGGGAGCTGCTGCACCCAAGAGCACCACAGGCACCCAGCTCCTGGGTCACACCAGCCCTTGGGAGGCTGTCTCTGCACTTCTCTTTCTGTTGGGTCTTCTCCTTTCTGTTGCCTCATTCAATCCAGTCCTGCTTTCCCATGAAAGGAACAGGTGGCTGTCTGCCTCTTTCCTTGTCTTGGTCTTGCCTCAAGCATGCAGGGGTTTGCTACCCCTGATGCAAATGCTCAATTTTATTTGTAATTCCCTTTCCTGCAGTTGTTCAGCCCCTGTTTAGCACGACATCTCCCAGGACTTGCTCTAACCAGCAGTGCTGAGAGATTTCAAGCCAACATAAAGCCTTTAAGAGGTCTGAGATCACAGTCAAATGAGAAAGGGTGAGCTCTGCTCTCCAAGCTTTAGGTGGACCCCTTGAAACTCTCACACCTACAGGTCATCTAGTTACAAATGCACAGGAAAAGTGCCTGACCACTGTCCTTATGTGACTAGTTAACTTTTTTTTCATTTTAAATTATTATTCCTCATGGGATGCATTATGATTTAATTAGCAAATAGGTTTTGGGATTTTTTTCCCCTGTTAATACCATGTCTCACTATGTCAATTAAAAAGAAAATTTTACTTCAATCACCCAATATAGAGCTGTTAAAAATTGCTGTGCAAACTTTTGCAGGAGAAAAACTCTTGAGGGGGGAGGTAATATTATGACAGTAAATCATAAATTTATATTGAAAAACAGCACAGAAATCAAGGAAATAGCCTGTGTTCTTTTTATGACACATTTTTGTGCACGATTTTTAAGACATAGTCTTGAAATCTGGTAGCAACATTAGTATCTTTTGGTGATTTGGGTTGGGTTTTTTTCTTCCAGCTTTCTTTTTCTTGTTCTAATTATCTGAAACAGAACCAGGAAAAACTTTTCATAATTTCCTCCTAAATAGACTAATAGAAGGGTTTACCTCAGTGCAAATTCCCTACTTGCACCATTTTAATCTGACACTGTTCAAAATATTTTTTTAAAGCCAGCTGAGGGAATGGAATAGGTACATTTCTTTGCAGCAATGAGTCAGTGGAAAGAGACATAGTGACTCCAGGGGAAACAACTTACATGTTTCGTTGTCTTTTCAGCAGTATTAGCCATCTTGTGGACGTTACAAACTTGATAGCCCACCTCCACATTAATCAGGTACAGAACTCTTTTTAGAAGCATGCTGATCATTTTTCAGTGTGAGGCTCTTTTTTCTTAGCTTTACAGTCACTTCTTATTTCTCATGATTAAACAGAACACCTCTGAACTTATAAAACCTGAGAGATGATAGTAATATATCCTCTGCAAATGATATACTTTGGGTATCTGTACACATCCTGCTTTAAAAGGAAATGTTCACAAAGAAAAAAAATCATAGGAATTTTCTGGTCTAAATGAAATTCTCCATCTTCAGGATTCAAAGGAAAATGCTGAGGTGCATCCATGGCTTCCCCAGAGCACTGCAATGATGAATGAAAACATACTGTAAAGCTTGCTATATATTCTAAACTCCCTGCCTTCACTCCATGGAAGGTTTCATTTCTACTCCCAGTTTAAGAAATATTAATAATTTGATCATCTGTGCATATGCAAAATCCCACTGGGAGTCAATGCAAACATAAATTTCCCCATGTGTTTTCTAGCATGTGAAGCTCTGCTCAGATCCATGTGCAGCCAAAAAATTTTTTTGAGAAAGAGGTAATAATTTAAAATCTAAAGCAGAAATTAATCCATCTGTTTCATATTTCCAATCTACCAAGTGGCAACTGTCCTTATTCACAAAGAGAGGAGCATTCCAGTGACATTATACTCAATGTCATGGACAAGATCTTGTTCTCCACTGTGGTTTTCACTGAAAACTGTAAAAGATGCTGGGAAAAAATTATACATGTGCTATTGGGAAATCCTTAATTTATTAAACAGCTAAAAAATACTTCCGTAATTAAAACTAGATATATTCATATCTACCTATTTTTAGTGTGAGAAGTATACTTTGCCAAGTATTTCTTATCAGACAAAAAGAATCCTAGTTTGACCTTCAGTTCAACGTTTCCATGCTTACATTGCTTACGGCAGGCCTTTGAAATTCAGCGAGAAGAAAGCTCTGAAGATTAATACCTCTAGTGTGTCTCATGAAATTCCATTTGTCTATGTCCCAGGTACATGTGTGGTGTCATTCCCATCTGTCAGCCAAGCCATGGCAGCATGCCAGAATAACAACTGAACAGGAATGCTCGGACACACAGCAAAATAACCAGAAACACCTGCTACATCAGGAGCTCTGTGCAGGAAAGCTCCCTTAGTAAAGACAGGGAGGGAAATCTAAACCACCTTCCCTTCCTCAGATGTGTTGCATGCCTCAGGGTCTCATTCTCAGCTCTGAAGGAACCATGTGAACAAAGAGTTTTCCCACCACCTCCATATGAGCAGAGACCCAAAGCAGAATTTTTTAAATATTTCACAAAGCCAGTACAAGGTCCATACATATCTTCCCTTGCTAAGATATTCCTCTGGAGAGCTGCAGTAGTCATTCAGAGTTCAGGCTAACTGGGGATGCTCAGAGCTTGATAACCCTGATAACATTTTATAATAGCATTGCCACATATATTAATAACAGAATTATTGTCAACCCATGTGAGAGACCTAGGAGATGTATCTAATAACATCAAAATAAAACTTTGACACTTGCTGAAAAGTCAAAAATCTGTCAGCTAAAAAGGACTAAATTGAGATTATCTGACATTTTACTTCAGTCCTCTTGTACTTATAGCTGAGGCAATCCTCCATGACACAGCATGGGGAATTCAGGAGTCTTCTCTATGCTTTTGCTGCACAGGTGAGACAGTGCAAAGGACGTCTGAGATTGTGATAACCATAGCTGGTTACCAAACGTTTCCCTGGCACTTTTCTTCCTGGAGGCTGGAAGGATTCTCCAGGAGGAAATGGTCACTTTTGTGGCTCCTGTATATAGTGCCATACAGAAGAACTCAGTGTCTGGAGATCTACAAGCAGACATGTGGGAAGCTGGTCTGGCAAGGGCTTCACAAGGACCTCTTGCTGAAAAAAGCTCAGTAACAGTTGTTACTGTTGAGCACTTGGGGATAAAATAACACATTCCCATAGTAAATGGCTGCAGAAGGAAGAAAATCTTAAAGAAGGTTGGGAGGGTATGTTGAATTATGCAGTTCATTTAAACAATTTTCTTCCTGCAGATACATTTGGAGTTGATTAACATATACATCGAAATTTGGCACCCTGGCTGCAGTGAATTTTCCTTCAAGCAAAGTAACAGTTCTTTTACTTCTTTTCATTCACTGAATTCCATCAGATGAAAGAGAACAAAGTGTACCTGGAGCCTGCAAAGGGCCCCTATATCCCAAAACAGTGTAAAAGACTGCTTCATTAGCACACATCATTAAACATTTCATATAGAAAGACACCATCTGCTCTTGAAAATTCTGAGAGCTCAGCACAGAAGGTATTTGATTGCCCTCAGCAAAAAGGGAGAGCCTTTTTGACTAAACCTAGTGGACTTGGAATAGGGGTTATTTTGCCAAAATTAGGGTTTTTCTTTGTTCTACTAACCACTTCTCCCCTGATCTTGCTAGATATCTCCCGTCTCCAGTTCCTTCCCAGTTGTTACTAGGTTCCTGAGGATGGGAAGTCATGGACTGGTTGGACAGTGGTATTCAAAATTTATCACTTACGTGTATCCATTTCCCTCCTGTAGTCTCACAGCATCAGGCAGCTGCACCCTTACACCCACCATACAGAGGCTTACACCAAAGCAAACACTGGGCTTAATTTTGGCACAGGTTTCTTATTCACCGTTCCTGATCACTATCCCAAGAGAAAGAAGGGCAGGGCCAGTGTCTCAAATGGGGTCTTCAGTGCCCCAGCTCTGTCCTACATCACTGTAGCCAGGTCAGCAGGGGAATATGCTGCAACCCTCAGGATGCCACAACTCAGAAACTGTGAGCTCAGAACACCCTGAAAGTTCCTCAGAACAGACTGTCAGACCAAAGAGCTGCAGCTGAAGGATGTGGCTACTGCCATGATTTTGTGCTGAGTGAGTAAATATTCCTTTTTTGGTTTTTCAGGAAACTTATCACATAAAACAAATTTCATTACACAGAAGAAAAAAAACATTCATGAAGATTTTATATTTCCTTAGTGGCCAAGAAACCAATTATAATTAGGAATAAATCATAGTTCATAAAGATGTCAATGGATTTATTTGGAGCACTTGTATCATATTTAAATATCTGTAAGTTTATATCAGATCCATAGTATATACCGGTAGTGCACACTACAGAATTCTGGGGGTTTTCCCTGTATTTCTGTAAAAATTAGTGTCATATTTCTTAGGAAATTCCCCCCAAAAAAGAAAACTCCTAATAAAGGACATACCTTTATATATAATGGTGTATACTACTGGAGTAATACTGATTTAGAAAATAAAATCAGAATTTGAAACTTGTAAATCTTTTATTCAAACAAAACAAGATAGTCCCTGAAAAAAATTCAAAATTTATGAAAATAATCTTTCCATCTTTTGTACAATCATGCTAAAATTATTTATTTTCAAACAAAATACATTTTTTATCAAAGCTGTGATACTATTTGAAAACTAAGAAATATTATGTCTAATGCCATTAAAATTACCATCTCTGAAAATGACCATCTTATAACAATTGATAAAATTATCATCCAGGAGTTGCATATCTGGCAATGTCATCAAACCCACAGTCTTTTCCCGTTTTCCAAATGTGATCATTTTAATTTTTTCATGGTTATCAGCTTAATTGTCCCTATGTTTTGCTCTCTTCATTAGTGCAAGACCAAAAAAATAGATAAAGCTTCTCAGCAGCTCTTTTGTTCTACCCTTCATTTGCCCAACTACTCATTACAAATTTCAGAACTTATCTGAGATGCAGAGAATATTTTTTCCTACATCATTAGTGTGAAACTGGTTTATATCCCTCAGAAATGCTTCATTTTTATTGCTTTTTAAAAATCATTATTGTAGACTGAATTATTTCCATTTGCAATTCTGGAAATACTTACTGACCACAAAATTACTGACATCCCTTTCTTCTTCTGAGTTCTTTTGCCTGCTTAACATCTGATTGCAACGATTCCAGCATTGCTAGTCATGTTCCAGTGTTTTATTCATAACAGTTTTTTATAAAATTGTGAGGCCATGTTTCACAATGTTATATTCATTTTCCTTATGTGTCTTTACTTACTAAAGTGTATTAACACATTTGAAAAAAAAGGTTCATAAACTTTCTTGTAAAAATAAGTCTCTTTAAGACATTTCAGTATGTAGCTGTAGTGTATAGTCATTCCTCATCATTCCTAGTAAAGAGAGAATTAGCATTCCTTCAATCACTTATCTTTATAAGAATTAAAATTCTTTCCAGGATATTTAGTTCTTAGGGCGTTTTATCACAGCACGTTTATGTTATAAACATGCTCTTTCTTGTTAGGAATGACATTAATTTTCCAGTTAGTTATCAAAGCAAATTACTTCTAAATTTATAGCAGCCTGACATAGATTTACAGAACTAGAGCATAAATCTTCCTTGCTATCTTCAAAAACATAGTATGATATGTGCCTTTGCCTAGTCACAGTATATAACCAGATGTGCTTGTTTTTTAAAGAAAAAAATTATTCTCTCCTTATCTAAATCATCTGTGACTGTGATTTGATGAATATGTTCCTTTGATTGCTTCATCACCTTCCTAACAAAACTATTTTCTAACAGGGAAGACAAGGCATTGACAATATTGAACTGTCGCTCCCCAAATTTGTACTGCATACATGATATGACCTTAAATTAGAGTCTAAAGCAGCACTGCTGCTTCCTCAGAACAGAACTAAAGAAGTTAGTCTGCCATGAGGCTGAAGAGGATTCTACAGAAAAAGTCTAGTGCAGGAATAAGACTATTTATTATTTTAGTATCAAGCTGCCTGTCTTTTGATTTCCCATTTCTCTCATGAGGTTGATTTGGTATTTGCTGATGATTCATTCTGATTTTTCTCTTGCTCAAAGCAAGGAAAGCTCTCTCACTTCAGGACAAAACAGAATTCAAGCAAAACACTTCTCCAGCACTTCTGAGTCTCAGTTGCTCTTTTTGCTGCAGTACATCTCTGGCACTATGCTCACAGTCATGCCTCTGCTCTATTACTAATTTTAGCCTTTGGATACTTCAGCTGTGAGCCATAGCCTCATTTTAACCACAAATTACTTTCTGGGTTCCTATGGGCTTGTTCGTGTTCATGTTTTTCTCTTCTGACTCTCCTTTCTCCCAAAGGGGAGTGAAACTCTACTATCCTTTCATGAAGTGGCCTTTCTTATTTGATAATTGTTTTCTTATTTCCCCACCTCCATTTCAGCCAATTTTCTCTCCTCAGTAATGTAAGTACTGACTTTTGTCCTTAAGAACATTTTCTCTAAAAATACCCCACAGTGAATAGAATTGACTAGAGTTTTGACTGAAAATTTTCCCTATTAAAATTGAATTGGTAAACTCAGTAAAAAATTAGAGACAGAAAGGAGAGGATAAAGGAAGCAAAAGATGAAACATGTTATTTAACATTTTCAGGGGAAAGTTTCTTATGCTAACCTTAGAAATGTCTTTTGGAGAAGATTTACATATGATATGAAGTCAAAAAAGAGTGAAGGATTATTTCACATACTGTAATGGTCATCTCCAGTATTGATATTAAATGGACAATACTGATGATCAACTGGCCATCTCACACTGAAGACTAAACCATAAACTCTTTTTTAGATGAGCCTCTATTTTCTTTTGCCCGTTTTTTTTCATTAAAATATCTGATGCACCTCTGATTGGTGCTATAATAATACCTAATATTGTGATTGAAATTGTAGGTATGAATATGTGAAAGCAAAGTTTATAAATACATTATTCTAAAGCCTTAACTCCAGCAATTGTAGATATAATGTTTTGAAAAAGGGAAGAAAGTCAAATATTTGACGAGAAGTTAATCAACTGGAATCTCTATGGAAAGATTTACTGTTCTATTATGTGGAAGTACAGCCACACAAGTACCCATACATACATGTGTGAGTAGGTGTCTATACACCATCGAATATCTAGAATATTTAAATTCCATGAAAAACATAGAAGCTCTTGATTTGTCATCTCATTAAGCTCAGAGCTTAATGAGTGAAGCATGAGATGCAATGTAAAAATTACTCAGAAGAGGAAAACAAGTATCAATTCCCTTCCTGATGTAACCAAAGATAAACTGGCAAATGTCACAAAGCTTTACTTCTGTATTAGGATAATTTGCTGCTCTTGAAGCATCATTATACTAGTGAGTCAAGGGGCATTCTAATATTAAAATACATAATTTAATATAAAAGCTAAACTTTGCAGAGACTTAGCTTCCAACCAATTGTTAGCTTTGTGGTGTTAGCTTTACGGCTGGACTCAATGGTCTTAAAGGTGTTTTCCAATCTAAATGATTCAGTGATTCTACCAGAGGTAAATAACTAAAATGGCATATCTGACATATTTAGAGAAGATTTGAGTGGTGATCTAGCCGGCAATATTTCATTAAGGTTATTTTCATTAAAACAGAAAATATCTGTTCCATGAAATTGAGTTTTTCTAGTGGCTATCTTCATTTTTCTCTTCTGTTAGTGATGAGAGCTACAGCTACCCATGCCATAGCCCCCTGCCTTTCAGCCTTTGGGGAAAGCTGCAAAGCTAACAGAACTCCCTGATGGAACTTCAGCAGAGAGGAGCAGAAGGACAAAACACTTCACATTTAGCTGCTGGTAACCCCAGCTGAAGACTAATATTTTCACTTATGGAAAGGAAGAGGAAAATGAGGAGTACTTTCTGGGCAGGCAGACAACTAACAAGCCAAAACTCTCTGCAGATGCTTTTTTTTTTTTTTTTAATTTTTAAAGAAATCTCCTTTTGTTGAAGTAAATAAAAAAATTACATGTGATGCTGGAAAGTGGAGGAGGGAGGGAGGTCTGTTCATCATACTTTTTACTCCAGTTCTGGAGGCAAATATTTTCCAAACTTTTTTATTAAACCAAATGGATTTCCATTTTCCAAATACCTAGCTATGATCAGTCAGATTTCTGACCACATGCCAAACATACCTCATATATTTACATGGGGTTTCACTAGAGAAAGATTTGCATGGTCCACTAAAACTAGCCACTTCCTGCTCCCACCAGGCCTCCCAGAAATCATGTCCCACCCAGTCAGGGTGCTGCTCTGCATCCTCCCTGCTCAGCCCAGGGAGGCTTGTTCCTACCTCCAGAAGGACCTGATCTTTGTCTTCTCACTCTCTCCATTCTCATGTGGCCCAGTCCCCACATTCCTTAATTCTGCTGATCTTTCATAGGCATTTACTTGTGTTTCCCAAATATCACTGCTCTTTACTGATAGGGAAACCATTCTTACTCACTTTTTCCCTTTTGATTTCTAAGGGAGTATTTGTGGTTAGATGGAAGCCAGAAATGAGTGTGTGGTTTATATGACTTTTGTAACTGACTTTTCTTTATATACTAGTACAATTTCAGTATTTCATATAGTGTTAAATTTTTATTCTACTGAAAAATACAATGTAATTTTTTAATATTTGCATTGGTTTATTCTCTTTATTTTCTTTAATTTTATCAAGATGTATATGAACTTAATGTTTTTGGTCTGATCATTAGCTGTCAGAATTTTTCTTTTGAGAAATATACTTTATTTTTAAAAGCATATTTTTGTAGAAGAATTAACAATGAGGGGAACACTGAGAAGAACTTATACAACTGTTTGGGCTCAAAATAATTAAGAGGGGCTGCTATGGTTTTCCACAAATAAAGTTTTGTGTAGCATCCACTGGAGCATGAGCTGAAAAGTTGCCTTCCCTCAAAGCAGCTGCTGTGCTTTCCTCTCAGTGAAGGGAGCAAAGATCACCAGCTGCCAGAATCAAGCTTCTACACAGTAGCAGGTAAATGTTTCAGCACAAAGATGTGATTATGTAGTTTATCACCAGGTATGTAGAAGAAAAGATCATCAGGAGTAGTTAGCATGGATTCACCAAGGAGGAAGCATGCTTGACCAGTCTAAGAGCCTTCCATGATGACTTGGCAGGATGAGTCAGTGAGGGGAGAGATGCTGTCTATCTTGACTTCAGCAAGGCTGTCTCACACAACATCCTTGCAGGCAGGCTTAGGAAGTGTGGGTTAGATGAACAGACAGTGAAGTAGATCAAGAACTGCCTGAATGACAGAGCTCAGAGGATTGAGATCAGTGGAATAGAATCCAGTTGTAGGCCTGCAGTCCATGGCATTCCCCAGGTATCAATACTAGGTCCAGTTTTATTCAACTTGTTTAGCAATGAATGGATGAAGGGATAGGATGTTTCCTCAGCAGGCTTGATGATGATACGAGTCTGGGTAGAGTGGCTGATCCACCTGGATGCTATGCTGCCATTAGTGGGACCTTGATACGCTGGAGAATTGGGCAGAGACAAAATGAGGTTCAACAAGGGCAAGTGTAGGGTCCTCCACCTGGGAAGGAATAACCCCAAAGTACCAACTGGGGGATAACATGCTAGGGAGCAGCTCTGCTGAGAAGGCCCTGGGAGTATCGGTGGATGACAAACTCTTTGTGAGCAGCCAGTGTGCCCTTGCAGCAGGGGCCAATGGCATCCTGGGGTGCATCGGGAAGAGTGTGGCCAGCAAGTCAAGGAAGGTGATCCTGCCCCTGTACTCAGCCCTGGTGAGGCCACACCTGGAGTCTGGGCTCCTGAGTACAAGAAAAGGAGCTGCTGGAGAAGTCCAGCAAAGGCCACAAAGATCATGGAGGAGTCTGGAGTATCTCTGTTATGAGGAGACATTGCAGGAGCTGGGCTTGCTTAGTCTATAGAAAACTGAGAGGGAATCTCCTTAATGCATATAATATCTCAAAAGCAGGGGCCAAGACAGTGATGCCAGACTCTTTTCGGTGCTGCCCAGGACAAGGAGCAGTGGTAATAAACTAAAACACAAGAAATTTTGTGTCAACACAAAGAAGAACTTCTTTACATGAGGGTAACAGAGCACTGGAAAAGGCTGCCCAGGGATGTCATGAAGTCTCCCTCACTGGAGACATTCCAAAGCCACCTGGATGTGTTCCCGTGTGACCTGCTGCAGGTGACCCTGCCTTGGCGGGGGGGTTGGACTGGATGATCTCCAGAGGTCCTTTCCAATCCTAACAATTCCGTGATTCTATATAGTTATTAACTCTGTTATCACTTACTGTGATAACAGAGAAAGAATTATTAGAGTTTCAGAGTGAAATAGTATTTCTATAATTGGCAGACAACATATCAGTCAAAGAGCTTGACGTTAAATGACTTTCCCCAAAGCTGAAACAAACGCAAGGTCATTTATGTTGATTCAATGGATGGGTGACAACATATTAGTTTACCACAACTCAACTCTGTTTGGCTGTGAGCCCTGGTCTTCCACTTATAGACACAGTGTTTCCACCTGTCCCACTCATTGTAGTATTACGTCTTCAGTGATGCTATTAATATTTTCACTATGTAAACCTGCCACCCAAATAGTGCTCACAATATTGGGACAAACCATTCCAGTCTACTGGTGGAGAACATCAGTAGCTGTCACATTTTATAAGCTTCAAATTTATTATAAAGTGGGGGATTATTAGTTTATTCTATATGTATAAAATCACTAATTCAGAAGAACAGGTTAATGTGCAGTACTGTGTGTTTACCACCATGGGCCCCAACACATATAGATAGCTGCATCTATGTGCAAAAATAAGTGTTATGTCTTGAATCTTTTACAGAAATACAGAATTTTTATTCCATGTGTTTTATGTCATAATGCCATCTTCAGAGAATCTGTGTTTCTTACAGATTTTAGTCATTCAGTTGAAGCTTAGAAAGCCTCATCAAAGGTTGTAAACTAATGAGTTCACTCTTAAATAAGGCAAAACCAAACAATCATAGGCTTTTACAGGGGGTGTGAATATATTCAGAAAATAATTATGCTTGACACTATCAGACTTTGACCTCCTGGAGCCCCCAAAGCAATACATGACAGAACAAGGGAATTCTGACATAATCTCATGAATATAACAGTTTAATAAATTATAACTTGTACAGTGAGCCACAGCACATGGGACTTAACTGCCCTTGGTTATATATTTAGAGCAATTCAGGTTAAAAAATACAGCTCAGCTATGAAAAGACTCTTTATGTCTTACTCCTGTGAATCAAAAAAAAAAAAAGTCTGATTTCCTCAGAACTAAAGGAAGAGCATACTTCCAGGTAGGTTCACCTATCCTAAGCACCTACTCAGATACCTGCTTAGGTGCTAAAGTACTTCCTAATTCATCTCATCTGATACTACTATCATACCAACTGCCATAGTCACATTCCAAGAAAAAGATAACTTCAAGCATGGATCTGTATTTAAAACATCTTGTCCATTAGCCTAGCAAGTAAAAAAGAGATACCAAAACAACTTTTGTAAAGTCTTTGCTTTATGTCCTGCATTTGCAATGTTAAGGCAGTCTCTAATTAGAGCACACAGGGACCAGTGACTAATGCACATGAAGCCACTGTGAATTAGCTGAAGTGTTGTCATTATTTTTGCTCATAGATAGGAATACCAGGCATTCTGATGCTGCTCCTCAGAGTGCAAATATTGGCACACCCTGCTCAGATACAGCCACAGAAAGAAAATACAAAAGAAAGAAAAAGAACTCCAAGTGCAGATGCCATATCTTCTCTTAAAGTATTTATAATTAATATGTTCACACCCAGCATGACCATAATTGCAACATGCACAAAAATTCCATACCTCCTCTGCAGCAACACAATTATGTGTATGACAACTAACAAAAAGGCACCAGTTTTATACTTGCTCTTACATTGACTTTACTGCCCTCTCCCTTGACTTTCACTTTTTCCCTGCCTACAAGATCTTTTTAGTATCTTGGAGCAATGGCTGAACATTGTAGGAAACATTGGATAGTTATTATTATTATTATTCACTAAGACCTGAAAGAATGTCTTTAACTCTTGCTTTCCTCTTCAGACAAAACAGTACTTGCAGTACTAAACACTCAGTCACTGGACTGTCAGCTTCTTCTTGGTAAACAAAAAGCTGGAGCAAATATTGTGTATTTGCAAAGTATATGGATGTTTTAACTGATTAAGTGGGAGGACAGAACAGCTGGCTCACAAATATTGTCCAAAATATGTGAACACAAGACAAAAGAAATATACACTGTCCTAGCAAAATCAAGATAGCTCCTGTGGATTGCTATGTCTGTATCAGAACACATTCTATTATTTTTACACAGATATATAAAATCTCTCAGTTCACATACATTTTAGAGTTTAGTGAAATCCCACTCAGTGCCTGGAGCCAGTTGTAGGATCAATGCACCTTTGAAGTAGTTCCTAGGTTTGTGTTGACCTTTGATAAGAGGATAAATTTCACCCTGTGTCATTAGTGCTGCCCACAAACATAAAAGGGTTATGTTTACCTTGCCTTAACATCTTTGATATTTACCCACTGCTTTGCTTGAGATATCAGGTATAAAGATGACCCTATCTTTCCTGACTATGCTGAAAAGGAGAGATATTTGTATTTAAAATAAGGTTCAAACCTAGGCTGGAAAGATAGTGCCGGCTCTTGCTGAACTTTTCCCTAGCATAGTGCAAGAAGACAGCAGAGGTGAGCTGATGCAACTTTGGTGTAATAAAAGAGATCAAAAACAGCCATGATTTGTCAACCCAGAGGCCAAAACTTAGCCCAAGAGAGAAGGTTACGATACCACAGAGATCAGACATTACCCAGGGACAATGATACCCCACCAAAAGGAGAGGAAAAGCTCAAAGGCAGCAGTTTTCCAGCCATTTGAGGGCAGGTGGCACAGTGGGTGAAGGCTAGCCCTGTCCATGTGTGCAAACCTCACTGTCCTGTCCTGGTCAGCCCACTGAAAGCAGGTGGTTGAATCTGGCTATCACCACTTGGGGCTAACACTGCTTCCCCTGACACTCCCATCACGTCCATGACGTGGGGAGGAGGGGGGCTGAGCTTAGGGAATGTGCTACAAAAGAAAACACACTTTAGATACAAACTCTTCTGCTATCCAAGGGACAGCTGGAAGTACTACCGCTGCTCTCCAAAACAGATAGGTCCCATCCCTTCATCTCAGCCCTGCCACTCTCCTCTGCAGCCCTGCTCACAAGCCCAAGGACTCCCGAAGGCTGCCCGGCTGGCTGGCGTGCTGCAGGCCACACCGGCCGCCAGCAGAAGAGGAGTGACTGAGGCCAGCTCTGCTTGTCAACAAAACAGGCCTTGACCCACCACTTCAGCCTGGTGTGCGTGGCGCTTTGGCATGTGCCTGAGAGACACACACACAGAGAGAGTGAAAAATTAAGCTGATTTTGGGAAATTGGTTCAAATTGTGCTTATGTTTGTGATCCTTAAGAAGGTGGGTAGCAGGTGAAGAGGCTAAGGTTCGAATTCTCAGTGTCACACACACAAACATAGACCATGACCTTCTTAAATGCAGAGTCTTTTTTGACAGAAAATTAATTACAAGAACATGAAGGTACAATTATACATATTTCATAATGGGGTTCCTTAAAAATAATAAAACAAGGTTTTCGCTACAAACAAAGAATCATATTGGTAGTCAGTTCTCTATTAATTTATCAGTCCTCAATTTCAAAAAATAGGGGCTATGTAGGGGCTATGTCCCCAGGAGTTCCTCTGGCAAAGGGGTTCCTCAGAATCTGAAAGACTGCCCAATTACAATTTAAAGAAATTTACAGCAAGGATGACTGACTACACACAGAAGTTTCTGACAGCATCAGGAAAATAGAAAGAAAGTCTGTAAGAGGGTGATTGTGTGTGTCAGAGCACTTTGTTTTCTCATATGAGTGAAGTGAGGACAATTTTTCTTGTTAAGTTTTGCAATGAGTGGCATCAATGTCCTGTTTGCTTTCCTTTCTTTCTTCTTTTCTTCTCTGTCTCTTTTACTGTGTGCAGACTCTCTGTTAATGTGAAAAACTTACATTGGCTATTGTGGACTCTTTTTAGACTTACATGTGGTAACAGAAAGGGGCCCTTAACTTAAAATTCTCTTTTGGGCAGAATGGAGAGAAAATACAACATTGCTGTTAGCCCTGGGCTTGGGCACGGAAGCAGTAGATTTCTTCTTCCCCTGGGAACTAAAAGGAGCTGCCAGAGAGCTGTTGCATTGGAAATTCCACCCAGAGCAGAATTATCATAGAATTGTTTAGGTCAGAAAGGACCTCTAATAACACTGAGTCCCAGCCATTAACCCAGCACTGTCAAGTCCACCACTAAACACTGTCCCTAAGTGCCATACCTACACAACTTTTAAATACCCCCAGGGATGTGATTCCAACACCAACGCTTGATCACACTGGACTGGGTTGCCCTGAGAGGCTGTGGACTCCCCATTCCTGAGAGGGTTCAGGGCAGGTTGGATAGGGCTCTGAGCACCTGGTCAAGTGGAAAATGTTCTTGCTCATGGAAGGGGAGTTGGAACTAGATGATTTTTAAGGTCCCTTCCAACCCAAACCATTCTGTGCTTTTATAATATCAGGGATCAGGTTCAAAAGAACAAGTCAAGAGCTAAAAACAGTTTCAGGAGCTAAGGACTTTTTCTAGCTCTCTTTCTAGTTTCTGGGAGTTGTCCATAGAAAGAGGTTGTACCATTGTGCCTGGAACAAGGATTGTTTGCTCATGCAATCCCATCCCATGGCCATTATAAGTATTAAAATCCAGTATTGAGCTGGTACAGGAGAGTGCCCAAATGATGCAGAAACATCTAAGACTGATTATAAGCAAGCCCATTTGCTCTTTCTTATTGCAAATATCTCTTGCCTGACTCACCTTCATGTGTGGCTGAGGAACCTTACTGTTTAACCCTTGCAGCTTCCAATCTGACCTTCTGCCTTAGCAGCGTGGCTGTGAGTCAGTGCACTGCCCAGACATGCACTGGGAGCTTTTGGTTACCAGGCTGAGAGCAAATAAGGCAGTCCAAGTCATGGTGTACAGCCAGGAACCCTCACCACCCTAAACTGTGTGGCCTCATCCATGAAGGGAATGGTCTTTGGCCAGTGCTACCCTATGAAAGGCTTCTGGGTGTTATCCTAGATAGTGTAAGTATGCCAAAACTCTAACAGGGGGCTTATTTCCTTTGATTATTAACAGTTAAGTTGTATGGATAATTGCAGGCTAGATCAAATCTATTCTTCAACTGGCACACTGGTTTACTGGTAATTCATAGCCCAATTCTCTGAGTTGTTACAGAAAAAGTTCATTTTCACCTAGATAGATCCCATAAATCCTCACAAAACCACATGAAAAATTGCTCAGTTAAAGAATTTATTTGATTTAGGACAGTTCCCATGATTTCTCAAACAGTAAGGGAGAAATTATGTAGAGCAGTTAATAAGCTGCCCAAGTAGATAAATGAATAAATAGATATGTTCACACACTTCTCAAGTAATAATAATGTAACAAAGCACAATACTCATTAGAAATATCTGGGCTATCTAGTGGTCAAAGAAAAACAGGTCTTCTTTTCAGGTTTAGTAATAACATTATTAATACCTATCAACACCTAAAACATTGATCATAGACATATGACAGTAACATTATTTCTGGAAAGGGACACTACTTTTTATATAAAGAATTCTGTAGCATTATCTCTTTCTTCTTTCATTTTCAATTATTTGCTCCCTAATTCTACCCTCCACCAAGTTCAAGAACCAGACAGGATTCTATATGTGATGAAAGCAATGATGGCTTGAATCGTTCTGCATATCTTCATTGGTATCAGATGAAAATAATTTCAAATCAGTGTCAATTCCCAAGCAACATAATCATGATGATCTCACTGCCTTTAGGAGAATCAAAAGTGGTTGCAGCCAGGTCCAGCCCTCGGTGGAATGGTGTCATTTTGTTCCTCTGGCTTACCTGCCCACCTTTCACCCTGTATTACCCAGGCTTCTTCATCTCTTTTAGGGCAATAGGCCCCCTGAGTCATATATGACAGAAATAGGCCATGGGTTATTCTTATGTTGGAAAGTGGGTTATTCTTATAAAGATGAATCCAAATATTTCTGACACACTTTAGATACATGGTAGCTAAGGCACCAAACATACTGTTTTTATGATATTGGCAAAATACATAATTAGAATTATGCATGTCCATGTTTAATTGACTGATACTAATTTCCCTTACAAAAAGAACATTAAGAAAATTATTTTGTGGAGGAATTGGATGAAGTGTGTCATCGTATTTAATGATCTTACTTGTTCCAGTGCCTGAATTAATGACATGTCACCTTAGTGAGAGATGGATTTATGAGTGATTTAGCTTCAGCTCAGTTCCTCTGTTTATCATCTTTCACCACAATGGGAAATATACCATTCAAATAATTCCAAAATGAGAAAAATAAATAAAATTGATGATGACAGTTTCCCAGTATAATTGTCCTGACTGTTTAATATTATGACATCTGCATTATTAAACCAAATAACTTCATTTTCATTCAGTGACTGCCAGTGGAGTTGCAAATCTTGGAAATGTCAGTGAACAGCATACACATGAAACCTCCACTTCTTTGTAATGTACAGGCATCTCCTTGGGTAGATTAGCTGTACAGAGGACATTGGCTGATTCAGCACCATGAAGACACAGCTGTGCTGCTTTTTCAGCTGTCTTGGGTCTGGTATTAGTGTGATGGTTTTCATATCATAACCTGTCTGAACTAATAATCTGTCCAGAGCTTTGCTTGACTTCATGAAGGATGGGCAGACTTGATATCCTTTCCCAGAACCAGGAGTCCATAAGAAAGTGATATGCAGAGAACCAGTGACCTCCAGACTTAGTAACTACAGGTGAGCTTTGGTTTATTAATTTATTAACAGGAGTTGGACTTGGGATCCTTGTGGGTCCCTTCCAACTCAGGATTCTATGACTCCATGGTTATGCTTTGTATCAGACTTCAAGGATTTGTATTAAAGTGGGAGAGGCTGCTGGGAGCTAGAGAAGGTGACAGCGTCCGTGTTGCTCAGGGTGCATTAACTCAGGTGTACAGCAAGACTGGTGCAGAGCCTGACCTGGAAGCTGATGCTGCACTTAGTTCTGGAATTGGAAGTGCTGGGAAACATGGGCATGTGGACTGCCACAGACATGGCTCTGTGTAGTTATAGCTTTACAGAGAGCAGTGAATAGGAAATCAACAAACAATTCAGTTTAGAAGGAACACCTGGAAACCTTTTGATCCAAACACCTTCTCAAAGCAGGGCCTATTTTGAAGACAGTTCAGGTTGCTGAAAGGCAGAAATTGCCTTGCACCAGTGAACACTGGTGGTGCCCAGAATTTTCCAGTTTCTAAATGTCCAAGATTCTTTATATTGAATAAACCAGGAAAACCACAGAATAAGTTCACTCTGTTCTTCAGTCTTATCACTGACAGACTGTTTCATACTAAAATATAATCAACCCAGCTCTAACTTTCCTTATTCCTACAGAAGTCAGTGACAGATTCAATGAGTCAGTAGTACTTCCATAATGTGAAATGGGTATAAGTAAACAGAAAATGAAATCCAGATATTATTTACAGCAGTGATTTTATGGGAAGAAGACTTCTGCTACATTGTTTTTTCCTCAGTCTTCTTCCCTAAGGCAGAATCCAAAGCTTCCACTCTATAGTTCTCCAAGCCAAGAGTGGTGGAAAGGAGTCCACAGCAGTGTGTATTGATCCTTCCTGAATGAAGAAACTTTCCAATAACTTTATTCCTCTTGCTTTGTTTTTACTCCATCTCTCACCTTGTAAGGCCTGGAGAACACTTCATGAGCATCCTGGCTTTCAATGTATTCAGGGAGAAGGTGTGCTGGTTCTTTCAGAATGTAGCTTTCTGTGTTGTATTTACACTCAGTGAAAGGTATTAAGTTTTTCACGGAAAGGGTGGTAAAGTATTGGAGTGGCCTGCCTGGGGAGGTGGTGGAGTCACCATCCCTGGATGTGTTTAAAAAGAGGATGGATGTGGCACTTGGTTGAGGACTTAGGGCACAGGTTTAGTTGAGGACTTCGGGCACAGGTTGGACTCAATGATCTTGAAGGTCTCTTCCAACCTAGAGATTCTGTGATTCAGTGATTACAGAGGTCTCAAAACCCTTGTGTTCTGTCATATAGAATAAACTACCTTTGTATAAACACGTATAAAAAGGCATAACTGAATTCTAGGTTTGTGCAAAGTAGATGCTAGGGAAAGATTAAACCTCTAGTTTTAAAAAACTTAGCTTGATACAGTTAATTAGAAAACAAGCAAAACATTTATGAAATTATATTTATGTGTAGGTATAGCACACTCAGATAACCCTTAGCAAAACAGCTGGGAGCTGGAAGCGCTCTTACCTCAGCAGCATGGGGTACTACATAATGGAGCTTACTCCTTGCAGCAGCATAGCAAACCTGGCTGGCCCTGTCCTCCTTACTGAACAGAATGCAGACACAACATCCACCTGCATTCTTAAGTTTTTAAATCAAGACAGATTTATGAGGTGTGTAGATTCATTGCAAAGTGAAAGGCATTATGACAATGCAATCCAGCCCTCATAAAATGAAAGCTACACATAAAAGTAGTCCAAAACTCCTTCACAATTAATTAAGGAGAGTGCTACAGAGAAAAAAAAAAAAGTGGCAAAATACCAAAAACTTTAATAGTGCAAACAATATAACTTCTCTTTGAGGAACTACTAGTAACCCTATTGCAGGCAAAATTAAGAGGAGGAAATATTGAGTCTGAGTCTGTATCATTTATTATGTTTTCAAAGAAGTTTTGAGATCCTTCAGAGTCTGTTTTTGGCTCTCTTTCTGTCTCACAAGTTACAGCAGCCAGGAGAAACTCTGGCTTTCTTCTGGACAAGGGGTTCTCCAGATATTTGTTAAGAATCAGTTTTATATGGATTTGGCCTAGAGAAAAGTGTTCAAGAGAGCAGAATTTAAATAAGCTAGAATCCCCAAAGCAAAGATAATCAGAAGCTAAGAAAGTGTTGTGGTTTAAATACAGAGTTTGAAAAATCCAGTGAGAGATGTCAGGCACATCACAAAGTCTCTTTGTCTCCATTCTCCAGCTGTAAAATAGAGATAATATTTCCCCTCTAATTCTCCAGGAGGTTATAGCATAAATTCATTAACATTTTCAAGGCATTCAGATGTGTGAATATCTGAGAGCCAAAGAGGAAACTGTTGTTGGTGAATGGCGGCCTTATAAATTGTTATATAGATAAGTGTTGATCTCTTTTATATTTCCCATGGAAATTTGAACTTAATTCTGGAAAAGAATGCAAGGATAGAAAATGGGTTCTTTGAGAACTAAAGCCGGGGATCACTAATATCTCTAAGGGTGAAAAGGACTAATAACCTCTTAATATTTGCAATCTCAGCTCCTATCCCTGTTCACATTCATATTATTTGTCTTTCCTGTTGCTCTTCTATTCCCATTATTTATTATGAGTGGTAAGAGTACCCATCTATGTAATATAATATCAGATTATCTTAATGAGACTGTCTGAAATTTACTCTTGTTATTAATAAGGAAAGATAAGCAATGAAATCTTCACCTCATTGAGACCAATGGAATTTTTTCTGTTGATCTCAGTAGAACCAGAACTTCATGCAGAAATCAATACTGATACCTTAGACCCCTTGACAGCTTTGATATATCTTTGAGTGAAAGTACACTGACTTTGTTGCAGATCCTAACAAGAAAATATGATTTCAATATCACTCTTTCAAGGGTTTATTTTCTAGCCAAGAGAAATAATCAGTACCCAGAACAACAGTTCGTTCAGCAGGAGAGTGGTCTCATACACACTTGTATTCTGATTCCCTCAGTACATGAGTCACAGGTGAAGGTAAATTTGAGGTGACCTTTTGGTCTCTTTCCTTCTGTAGTTGAATGACTGGTCATAGGCAAATAGTGGAACATATTAAGAGCAAGGAGTATCCCAATGTATTTATGAAAGGTCTGCCTAGTCTTATTAAATAATTATTTAAGATCTCAGAAATTTTTGTATTTTGTCTGAAGTGCTGGTCTGTAAAAGCATGTGTCAGTCTGTAAGATATAAGCAGAATCTACCGTAAAGAATAAGTGTTTGCATTAGATATTTACAAGGTCAATAACCGAAGGAAAAGAGGTATAACATGAAGATAGTGAGAATTAAAAACAATCAGTAAAAGGTATTAACAGCTTTCCTTTTGTATTCTTCTTTCCTTTTCGCTTCTCTATCCAATAATATACCTCAAGGAGTGACTTATAAACAAGTAAATCATTCTTTACTGTGATGGCATTCTTTCAAATATAAGGAGCTAAATATGTGGTCCACATCACAAAGGGCAAGCAGATTATTGTTCTGCCTTTGATGGAGGTTCATTTCCCAGCAGCTAATTGTTAGGAAAATTTTTCAGACAGACATCCTTTAAACTTGTCAGAATTAAAATGTCTCCAATCTTCAGGCACCTATTGGATGAATTTGGAGATAAGTAGAACTCTTAGAGTTGTGGCTGACACAAATCAAAAATAAAAACTATTCATTTTTTGAATATGTATTATTCACAAAATAAGAATAATATCAGGAGTTTTCATAATTGCAAAAATACCAATTACAGTCACAGGAAAGAGGTAGTGTTATAGTACATTTGATGCTCAATTTGATCTTTTCAGCACTGTGGATATCTAGGACCCAAGGTATTTACTGTCATTCTTTAGAAATGCTTCAGTTGAAGGACACACTTGTCACCTTACTCTTGTCACACTCTTCTCTATGTTTTGCAGGTTTTCTTCCTGATTTCAATGTAAAACTCTTTTTTTCAATACAAATACATAACTTTTATTACATCTGACTTTGTAAGCATATGAAAGAGTATGATCAGCTTTATACAAATAAATATGTCAGTTTTATCTTTATTTGTTGACCAGAGATCCAGTGAAAATATTAGGTTGGTTTTTTTGTTGTTGTTGGGGGTTTTATTTTTTTTTTAAATGGGTAGGATACACCTTTGATTTCTTATTACTCAGATTAATTCAGGAGAATTGAATTTCCCACCTTTTTTCTTCTTAGCATAAGTGCATCTTTAAGTTCCTAGTAGTTTTGGGGACCTGATTTGCCAGCATTGATAGTTATGAAATGAACTAAATCCTGTCAATAAAAACACAAGAGGAAAATTTAAAGGATACCAAAGAAGATTTTTCATTTACTAATTAGAAAGGGATTGGTGTAAGATTTGTCCCTGCTGGTGAAAGCCTGAGATCCCAACTCTATTTTGACAGATTTCCAGTGACTAAATTTTGCAAGGCTTACTCACAAGTACCAGACGACCCCAGAAAAACCTAAAATCAGTTATGACATTCAGATCAGAACACAAAGTTCCCATGGATCTGTGCCCAGAAGCTGCTCCTGTGGATGCCCAGGAGAGTTTTGGTCTGGGGACCAGTTGCCCAAGTTCTGTAATAACACAGTAATGCTTTGTTATACTGTAAAACACAGTCGCCATGTTTTTGTGTACCAAAAATCTTGTTGCTACCTCACTCATCATTTTGTAGTTTTGCCATAAGGAATTTAGTGCTTACTAACCACTCTGCTCTGCTGCCATCATCCCACTCCTGCTGTCCTTTGCCTCTGATTTATTTAATTAGCTTTCATAAGAAGAGAGCTGATGATGACTAGGATGAAAATATAAAAACTCATAAAGAGGCACAAAGAACACATGCACTAGAAGATGTATGCCAAGCGTTCAATATGTAGTGAATTGATGAGCAATTCTAGAATGGTGGTCTACTCTAAGAAAGACTGGAAGAACCACATGGCCACCACAAGGTTCAGTCTCAACTTGCAAAGTGAGGTACCAATCAAAACCTCATAGGAGCGTGTAGATCCTATCCTGAGCTGTGTTTTAAAAATCAAATGAGCATTTTAATTAGCATCTCAGCTGCTGAGAAGTCAGCTTCTCTCCCAGCTGATTGATCAGCCTGGGGATCTTGCTTCTGCCTCCCTGTCCTCCCCACAGCACTGCCTGCCCCAACAATTTAGCTTGTGTACCTTTCATGACTGACTGAGGGTGACACCTCTCAGGAGCAACCTCCCCAGATAGCAGAGTGGGCTTGTAATGCCAGCAAGCACACCTGAGAGATCAAAACTGCTCCATGTCCTTCTTGCTAAAGCATGGTTACCTATCCTCTGACAGAGACTAGAGGGGCAGATACCTTCTCTGCATTTCCTGAGAAGTTCTCCAGCATCATGTTATGGGCAAGAGTCACTAGGAAAAGTATATTGGCAGGAGTTAAAGCAGGAATCACCTTCTGTCTGTCCCATTCTCCCTCCTGCCCCTACACATGGTTGATTTTTCTTTGGTGGACCACCAAGAAAAGCCACCAAGGAGTTCTGGTACAATCCAGCCAGGGAGATGACCTAGGTGAGCCAGAGAATAGATCTGAAGGGTATAAGAGGGGCTGGTACAGCTGTGATTCACAGAAGCCATCCGAAGAAACTCTTCACAACTGCAGCATGTGCTGGGCAGGAGGGGAGAACAGAGATAAGTATAGAAAGGCATCGACAGCAATCTTATCATTTTTATTTTTACTGAAGAACAGTTTGGGTGATCCCAAATGGTAGGAACACCAGAACGAAGAGATTAGCAAGTCTATAAAGTCTGTCAAAACAAATATACTTGGCAAGGAAAAGTGAACTTCTGCTTCCATACCTAAATTCAGTGTCATTTCAGCTTGCTATGGCAGACATTTTCTGGGAAACAATAGGACACCTTAGCATCCTTTACAGCAGATAGCTTAAAGACAGCGAAGGATTCATTTGTTTCAACTGGTATTTGCAAAGAATTATGAAGAGGCAAGTGAGATACTTGCCAGGGAGGCAGCACCTGGAGTGATGGTGCAGTGTGGGTAGCCTCTTGTGATTTTTAAGAACCATGTAGATAGCTAAGAGCAGCAGGTGTTCAGTGCTAGTGAACAGACATGTTAGATTGCACTGCAAGAAAATAAAATACACATCTGTGAGGCAAGGTCAAAGCAGACTGACAGCAAACAGATACCCAGTGCTGGTCCTAGCTCTTCCATCAGCTAAGCCAGGATTCATCCCTAGAGAATTCAGCAATTGTATCTTTTGACATTGGGGCACTACACTTGACCCATTTAACATTACAAAATAGATGTAAGTTGTATCTTTAGGAAATCCTCCCACTTGCTATTGACAAAGATCAAAACATGACTTCTGGGTCACATGTGAAAACCTCTAAACAGAACCTTAAACCAGTTAAGAGCAACATGAGCAAGCTGCTATTGCACTGTTTGAAACAAGTAAACAAAAGCCACTTCTTGTTACTATTTCATAAGGGTTTAAATAAGCAAACATTTTGAAACACAATATTTTACACTGAAAAAGCAAGAGAGCCATGTTTCATTAAGAGCATTACTTTATGCAGTCAGAAACAGCACCAAATAGATCAAAGATATGGCTCTTTATTGATTAGTCCTCAGTGTGTGTTTAATCAGCAACTGGGCTGTTCCAGGTGGACTGACAGTAAATTAACAGAGACACTCATCAGTTCTTGGAAATACCATGTTGTTGGACATTAGAAGGTTCTCTAACTAAGTCCAGTGTTTTTAGTGAATTCACATGACCATAGCCTAAATTATCAGGAAACAGAGGATTACAGATGTGTTAGTTAACTAATGAACAAGCAAACACAAACTATTTACATTATATTATCATACTCTTAATATTGACAGTCACCTTAGTCTGTTTTTACAAATATTTTCTGTAGTTATTTTCTGATGAAACCAAACCGTACCTTCAATTGAATTTATTAGGCTCTGTATTGCTGTTCATATTTTGTTTCAGCTATTTTTGCTGCATAGGAAGACCAAGAAGGGATTGTAAATGCTAAAACAGAAAAAAAAAAGTGAAAATAAAAGTCAGACTGAGTCCCTTTTAAAAAGCTTTATTTTAACAAGATGTCTCCATTTCCATGAGTTTTGAAGAGAGGTCTAGCCTATATTTTCAAATAGATGTAGCTGATCCACTTTATCCAGGTTTCATCAACCTGTGTTACTATTCTGATACCAGAAAGAAACCTTGACTACACTGGCCATCAGCAATCAGACTACAGATAAACACTTTCCCACAAAGAGCAGAAAAGCTCTCTCTCCACGTGACAGTACACCCAGGACTCGTATTCCAGGAATCAGGTTTTCATTGCTACACAGCACCATCACAAAGGCAGGTGGGCAGTACAATCAAGGCAGGACTGACACAGTGCCCTGACCTGTGATCACTGCAGGTCTGTGGATGCCTGGCTCTCCCTTTACTGTTCTTAGCTCATGCTCACCATCCTGCCTGAGATAAGTCTGGACTTGATGAGGTTCATGCTTACATTTATATCATTGGTCAGGCTGCAACAAGTGCTCTTATAATGGTAAGGGAGATCACAGGTGGCATAGTCTCTTTTTTTCCCATAGATGTAGAAAATGCAATTTTCTATGAGTTGAAGGACAGGGACCCTATCCCACAAGCCCATTTTACTTGCTCTTAGCTATCTTGCATGCTCTCAGCTGATGCAGCCTCACAAACTAACTGGAAGTATATTGTGTGTTTGCTATCAGCTGTGTTCTGCTTGTATTTCAACTACATATATTTACAACTGAGGTATTTTTTTTCCCAAACTGTACAGAGTAGCTTTCTTTTGTAAACTTTCTTCCTACTTTTTAAATGGGATGTGCCTCAAACTAGAAGGAAGTTTTATAAAGGTTCCATCCAGCAAATTTTTAGAATTTCACGTTCCAGTGAATAAGGCAAGGTCTTTGTGACTTTGTCTTTGAGGGTCAGAAACAGGAGGGAAGGGAAGTTCATGTAAATGTGGCAAAAATGCAATCTTTATTTGAAAACTCATTTGGTACTGATGAGACAAGAGTATTTTTTAATGCCCCTAGGGGTTTCAGTCTTCAGGACATATTACTGCTTTGCTACAGCAGTCTGCTCTCCAGCTAGTCCCTGGAGGATATGACAGCTGCTTAAACAAGAAACACCCCCCAAACTATCCAACACCTCCTGCACTTGCACACAGCTTAATCAAGACGGTGTGGGCTAATTTTTCTGCTGTGATAGGGAAGCTCTACACAAGCTCCCAGCACAGAAACTGATATCACTCCTACCCTTGCCGAGTACGCTAGGGAAGGGTAGTTGAAGGTTTCATAGCCTGATAAAGGTCTGCCAAGGAGGGTGGGTATTATTCCCTGTTTTGCAGTTCGAGACCTAAGACAGAGACCATGTGGGCTGACGTGCATGACAGAAAATCTAAAACTGAGCAGGGATTCAACCTTTCATCCCAGGCTTGTCTTGTGTTTTGGAGGGGGCTTTTTTCTTGCATGGTGGGATAGTAACATGGAATACCATACTGCAGACAAAAAAAAACAGGGAAAGGTAATTAAAACACATCCCATAATGAGATCATTATAGTCTGATTGAAAAAATGCTTTCCCAGGGAAAGAGTACTACCTGGCTGTTACTCGGAGAAAGAAATAAAGGAACAGTCATACTGAGCCTGCCACACTGAGGGGTTTTCAGGAAATACTAAATGTAATGTAATCATTTCTAGGGCAGTGTTTTGGCTTAAGGCATAGGAAGATGAGAACCAGAAAATCTGGAATTGAAAAGCCAACTCTTCAAGTGACATAAAACAGCCAGTTGAATTTGCATCAGTCAAGGTGACAGTACAATTATTAATATAAGGCAGCATTTTGGAAATCAAAGGAACTGTGGATGTATGATTAGCAAAATACCTATAAATCCTGTTTGAATAGAGGAGAGAGCTATGTTTTGTCTTATAAATCAGGATTTTAGTTGCTGTGGTAATGTTCCTTGTATAACTTGTCTACATAAATGAAACTCAATCCCTGTTGTCTCAAGCCATAGAGGATTATAGAATAATGAAAAATAAAACTAAACTGAAGGAACCTAGTCAACTGAAGACTTACAACAAAAATTGCAAGTAAAAGTTACACAAAAAGTTATACAAACAGATTAACTCTTTTTTGTTGTTTTCATTTCACTAAGGAAAACAAATTTTGGGAACACTTTACAACTGGAAAACACAGCATCGATGTTAAAACAATCTTGTGCAGCTGTGTCTGTCTCCTGCACCTGCCTCTGGCAGCTTGGGTAGGTGTCTTACAGAAAAAACATAGAGGTGCTGACTAACAGCTGGTGGAGAAGATGGCTGGGGATGGTGATGAACAAAGGCTGAGCATTAATAAGATGATTGGGCAGATTTGAGGTAATTTTGAGATAATAGACCAATTTAACAGTAATCAATGAACACATAGTAATTTTATTTCTTATAAAACTTGAAGACAGTTGAAATACATCTACGCTCAGTATTCTGGAAAGAGCAAAACAGACTTTCATAGTTTAGTGAATAGAACTACGCCACGGCCAATGTTTTACTGGCTTTATCACCACACACAAAGTGTTGTACAAACAGATTGAACCAGTGCATAATAAAGCAACAAGTCTGGACTGAGCATAACTGCCACCCTACAGTAAACAACCCTGCTTTAATAATCAAATATTATGAAGCCCTAGGAACAGTTTTTGGAAGACACAACAGTGCACTTTTTCCAAGTGGCTGAAGCTGTTGGCTGTGGCACAGCACTAGTTCAGAGTCCTCAGGGGAATCCACTTGCTTCCCAATGCTCACGTCTTCCTGGCTAAAGAGGGGCCAAAAAAAGCAGCAGCAAGTGGACAAATGTCAGGATTGTGTAATCTACCACCTTATTTTTTTTCTCTCCTCAGGAAATAACTAGAGAAATTAATATAACGTATGGAAGCCATGAGATAATGTCTTATTTCTTTTGGTAGAGGGCATGGATTTAACTGTCTCTCACTATAGTAGGATTTCACAGGCCATGTTTAACCATAGAGCTATGCTGACATGTAACTGAATCTTTAAAAGAAAAGGAAAAATCTATCTACTGAACCCCTTTGTAAAATGCAAAATTTCCTGTCCTCATAGTGCTTACTCAGAATGTCTGTGGTACGCCAATCTGATTTTGCTCTTAATCGTTATCTCTCCAACTAATTACCTCCTCTCTGACTAATTGCATCTGGGATGCCAGTAACTTCAAGGTAGAGAAGTTTGTGTCTTTTTATCTCACATTTGCACCTGACAAGTAATTTAAACATGGGCTCCTCCCACGGCTGACCTAACATGGCATAATAAGCCTCGCCACAGGAATTGCATCGAGAAGCTGGTTCCCTTCAGACTCGGTTATCAGTGTCGTCCATGCTTTTTCCTCCTTTGGATGCAAAATTCTCAAGGTGTGCCTTGATGCTGGGATCACCTGATGGCTCTGTCTGATGGCTCATGCAGGTTTCCCAAGAGGAGCTGTACACACAGGTAGTGCTTGAATCCATATTGGAGCAGTTGTCATCTCTTTCCAGGTGGACTTCAGACTGTTGACTTTTGGTCTGCAACTTAGAGGCAACTTTAGCTGCCACACAGAGAGTAGAGAAGCAGAGGCATAAAAGCACAGGCAATCCTTTTCTCATAATTTAAATGGATACATAGTATGGAAGAGACCCCTGGAGCTTACTGAATGGAAGAAATTAGTGTGATGCAACGTCTCATAGAGGGCAGGAGAGATACTGGCAATGGAGCTAAAAAGGACAAGGGGAGCTATCTAGCAGAATTGCCTCCATCTTTGGTTAAAAAAATCTGTACTATACCCCCAGGTCCAACAGAGACTAGTCTGAGTATTGAGGGGGGAGGTGGGTGGCATTTCACAGCTTGCTGTATGGAGACTTTTTTCATCTATTTTTGAGGCAGTTGAAGGAAGTATGAGCTAAAGGCAAAAGACTGGGGGGGAAAATATTTGCAGAAAATATTTTGCATAAAGTTACACGATTTTTAAAAAATTTATGTGGCAAGCAAGCAGAGACTTATATAAGTGCCGAAGCTGCATTATCAAAATGTTAATAGGTAAATATATTAATAAAAACACTGTGAAATGAAGAATCATCTGAGTTTCTTTTAACACAGAAGAGATGTTAATAATGATCCCTGCCTCAACCTGCTGCCAACATGCTTCAGGGCTCAAAGCTGCGCATGACTCTGAGCTCCACAACTCAGCCCATTTGTCCTTGCTTCCAGACTGCCAGAGTGCAGGCCAGTTCATGGCCAACAGTACTGGAGGCAGCTGACACATCCAAAAGAATCAGAAATTACACCTGATCTTCATCCATCATTGACAAAGGATTATCAGCCAACACAAATATGTGCTGTGACTTCTGTTATCAAATGGTTTGTAAACAACCGTGTATTACAGACAGTTTCAAGAGAGCTCAGTGCTGCGCTATCCAGAAAGAAAAGCAGAACAAAAGTGTGATGACATGAACTGATGCAAATTCAGCACTCACAGCATATGGAGAGTAGGATTATCTGACCATCTACTGAAGAATCTGGGATCTGACAGAAGGATTTGGGATCAGTTTCCTACAGAGAAGAGACATTTAATGAAATAACGAAGATTAAACTGATGCATGTCATTGTGTGGAAGAGTGTCTGGTTTAAAACTGGGATTTATTGGGGACACTTTTTGTGTGAAACAAGTTCAGAAACACTGTGTTTCAGTCTCTCAAACTGGCTGTCATGTAGAGAATTTTCATATGGCACAATTATTCCATAGATCAGTCAGAATTAATGTCATTCTGACTTTAAAGGTAATTTCTGGGTTATTCTGTCGAAAATAGGGCTATTTTAATTTCTACAAACAGAGAAAAAGGGAAAGGCTGGTTTTTGGACAAGGAGACAGCTCTCTCTGTGTGTGCTTCTTCTCTGATAACACAGCCCAGAAAATAGTATTCCCTAGACTGGTAACCCTACCTTTTCCCTCACACCATACTCAGTCCCTTCTGTCCCAAGCCTTAAATTTCCCGGTCCTTCCTGCCTAAAAAGTCTTTCAAATGCCATCTGTGTTGAGGCTCCCCTTCCACATCGTCCCTTTCCAAGTCCTCTGCTATTTCAAATCACCTTTCTCCCATACAAAAGCTACTCATCTTCCTCTCCATCTCTCCTTGCTAAGATTTACTTCATCTCTGACAATTTTTTTCCCATAATTTTCACTAACCCTGTTCTTCTAGAGGCAGTCCTTCCAATTCCCAAACCTCTAAAACAGAGAAATAAATCCTTCCTAATCCTTTCTGAAAGCCAGCCTTTCTTACCCATGTCACCTTTCTCCTCCAAACCCTTTTATCAAACATTTCCTCAGACCTTTAGTTCCCCTTCTGTGCCAAATTCCCACTTCCTCTCCTGCAGCCCCTGTGCTCCACATCCTTAGTATTCCCAGCCTTCTTCCCACCTCTTTAGTGGTACTATTCATTTATAATCCATGTATCCGCCCCCTGTTGACTGCCGAGGGACAGTACGGCCTTTTCATCCACCCTTGCCTCCAGCAGAGCCCTCCCCTTCCTTATGCTGCCCTCAGAGAAACTCTTTGGAGAAGCTGGGCACACACTTGGAGCCAGCTGAATTGGCTCCATCAGGCATAAAGGAAACTTCTAGCAGCTTCTCACAGAAGCCAGCCATGTAGCCACCCAGCTACCAAAAACTTGCATGCAAACCCAAGACAAAAGTGCTTATTCAAGAAGTATGAGCAACAAGTTTCATTTCCCTGCTCAGCCAGTGGGAATTCAAGCTCATTTCTCCACCTGCTTTGTGCTCTGCTTTTCATTTTGTTAGTCTTCTTTTTCCTGTGACTATTCCAACTTCAACTCAAGAAGATGCAACAAAATATACAGAACAACCTGTATCTGAAGAGGTCTGATGCTCAATGAAGAAATGAAAGACTCGACATTGAACTTTCCCAGTCTAGCCAAGAAAGGCCTAGAGACAAAAAGTCACAATTTTTCCAAGTATTAAAAAAGCTATTGTATCATATTATGAAGGAATTAAAAAAACCCTGTTTCCATAAAAAATATTCATGACTGTGTTTTCCAAGCAGCACACTGTTCTGCATGTTTGCTAGGAATGTTCTGAAAATATATTCCAACCTAAAGAGAGACTTTGGGGAAAATTCCTATTTCTGAAACCTGATCAAGTGTTGTACCAGCTGCTGAACTTCTCATACTAGGGCAATTTGAGATGGGCTGCAGAGAACTGAATTCTCATAATAATAATGTTAAACATCAAACGGGGTGGGGGGCTGGTGAGTTTAGGTATCTATGTCAGGTTAGCTGCAGCTGAGCAGGGGATTTCAGGATCATAATTACGCGCAACTACACACAAGTTTTTCCAGAACTTTCTCAGCCCTGAGTCCTTTTGCAGATATGACCTTGTTTTGATTTTTTTTTCCTTTTAGTGCTCCAAAATCTCCTCCAGATCACTCGCAGAAACACATGAGGTTGAAGTGGTTTTCTGCTTTTTTCCTCCATACTTGGACACAAGACAATGGTTATATGACCTCAGAAACTTTTATAGGAGGTATTATGAGCTGTTGTCATAGCAAATTACCAATTCCTGATCAACATTGGTGCTGGCTCCTCACAAAAGCAAGAAACTCACGAGACAAGAAAAGCCTCTCCAACTGAAGGAAGAAAGGAGACTCCCCTGCCAGAACACTTTACCACAGTGCAAAGGGGATCACCAGGAGTTGGGCTGGCTCTGTCTACTGTCCTCTGTTAGGGTAGCACGTGAGGACAGTGCAACTTCCTCTCCATGTGCCCAGGGTGCTGGCATTCTCTCATGCCTCTGTCTACAGAACTATTTCCAATGGGATGTGGTTTTGACAGCTGGACTGACAACTGTCCTTTGGGAAGTGACTCAAATGAAGTATGTCAAAGTTGTCATGCCAAGGGTCACAACTCTCAGATAACTATTGCCATTAATTTCTGTATTTATGTTTTTTTTCCAGTTTACACAATATTTTGACTGTTAAATATCATCTAATTGCATACATCCTAGTGGGAAAAATTTGAGGTTTTTCTCATTTTTATTCCATGTGCTAGCATGCCTTTCCTATACTCTTTTCTTACACCTCCAAGCCTTGCTAATTTAATAATTGAGTAACTAGCACTGAAAACAATGGAACAATTTTTTCCAACTGTCACATCCACATTAGGGGACTTAGCTCTGGGGCAGATTTGGCTCTCCTATTTGAAGTTTTAAACTGTCAGTTGCAAAATAGAGCTTTTAGAGCAGCCCCCATACTGTCTAGCAAACTTCTGAAATAATCCTGCAAGTCTTTTAAAAATTTGTCTTGCCTAAATGGCATTTTTCAATTAGGCAATTGGTTTTTTGAGACTAAAAACACGTCTGAGTAAAGAAACATTACACTGGGCTGTATCACTGGAGTCCTTACTTTCTAATCTGCTTAAAGCCTAAAGAAAACTATTAAATTGAACCTCTCTGAAATAGAAACTAAATAATCTCAGCAGCAATTATCACTCACTTCTGTATTACTTTCAAAAATAAATAAATAAGGAAATATCTATCAGAACCATGATGTGCTGCAGAGAAGTTTTCCATTTGTTACCTCCCCAAACAGAATTATGGTGCTTTTCTAGTAAAAGTGAAATTAAATGTTGTATAAATCCCTGCAAATGGTTTGCTTTCATTTCAGCAGAGGAAAGATATCACTAGCACTAGTCATGAGAATAGGCCTTCTGTGCAGTGATCACTTCAGAAAACACTCAAATCACTCACCTTTTGCTTCTGATTCAGGCAATGATGACACAGAGACGCCCTGAGCTCCTTACTGCCTCTCTGATTCCCATGCATCTGACTAAAGGGCTTGGTGCAAAGATGTTCCAGGGCTCCTCAATAGCTTCTACACAAATTGCAGTCCTATCCAGAAACACCTGTCCTCCCATCTGCCATTCATTCAGCAGAGCTCTGGGGTCAGAGGAACCGGGTAATCCACAGCAGCTATTTAGCAGGTGAGTAAATTTGGTCATTTCAAACTAGCCTGTGCTTTGTCACACAGAAGATTCAAAGACTACCAACAGAACTGGAGAATTAAAGTTGGTTAATCAATCATCCCTCTATTTTACTACATGGCAGCCAAAGGTCTGCCCTGATGTATTGGTTATATGCACTGGCCAGTGCACTGTGAAACTTGTGTGGTGCCAATAGCTCTGCTGGTAATTAAAATTTTCGTTACATCAATCCTGGAGTCTCCTATTTTGAGTTAGAGGCAGCAAGACACTGGGCCAGCAGTGTGCTGAAATGGGAGGCAGGAATAGGAAAGTTGTAGACAGAGCATCATCATGAACTGAGTGTGTTGTTAAGTGCAAAGCATGATCACACATGCAAAATGCTGATTCCATCCAAACCCATAAAGCCTGACTTTAAGCTGATTTAGCTCTGTCTTTTCTGCTCCTTGTTGAGTCATCACAAGGCTTTCTTGCCCAGGATTAGACCTAATCCTTCTGTGACATCACCCTTTACACCCACTAATGTATAAAGTGAGGGCTGGACCCTGGCCACAATAGCTCCTGCAGATTTGTAAGTCATAGCATACATGAAACAGCTTTTTCCTGCCTGTGTTATAAAGTATCAGGTTTGGGGTTTTTTTTTGTTTGTTTGTTTGTTTTTTGGTTTTTTTTTTAATTTCTGCACATCTTGATGTAATTTGTTCTGCTTTGGCACTTTTTATAAAGTGATATGTAGCACAACCCAACATTTATAAAAATCACAACAATTTTTATTTCTACAAAATGCTTGCATTTCATCTATAACCTCTAAGTTTAAAAAAATGGTTTCTTCACATTTTACAGTGGGGTTCATCTACCTTAATGCTAACACCTAGAAGTCTATCACATCATGCAGAGGCGCTACTTCATGTTACCTTTATTCTTCTTCCTCTCTTCATGCTTCCATTGCTCATTTTCTCATTTTACACTGTTCTTTTTCTGTGATTGCCTCCATTTCTCCATAAATCCTCTTACTTGAAGATTCTTTCATTCCTTTATTCTGGCTCTAGCCATCCATCCATCCATCCTTCTTTCTTTCTTTCTTTCCTTCTTTCTTTCTTTCTTTCTTTCTTTCTTTCTTTCTTTCTTTCTTTCTTTCTTTCTTTCTTTCTTTCTCTCTTTCTTTCTTTCTTTCTTTCTTTTTCTTTCTTTCTTTCTCTCTCTCTCTCTCTCTCTCTCTCTCTGGTCACCTTCCTCCTCCATTTCCCTCTTCTCCTCTGATGTACCAGCTCCCTTATTACCCCTCTTTGTCACATTACTACTTCTTCCTGTCTTTCTCCTTCTCTGCAAGATACTACTTCCCCTTTTCTTTTTCCTCCATTTCCACCTGCTCTTCTGTATATCAGTTTCCCACTTTGATGTCTTCTCACTCTCACTGCTCTCATTCCTTTATTTCAACCTACCTCCTCTAAGTCTCTTCCCATTTCTAGCTGTTCCTGCTCTACCATTTGAATTTGCTTGGGTTTTTTGATGGCTTCTTTTCTTCTTCTTTCCTTCCCATTTTATAAGTGATTCTCCAGTATTACAGGTTTTACTAATTCTGTGTGAGCCTAAAGAATAAAAATACCTGTCCTCCAAATTTCAGCTACCCAGAACTCTTGAAAGGTCGTCTTGAATGATGCCACAGCTCTTCGGGTTTACTAGGCCATTACTAAAATAAAAGTTTGAGTTTAGGTGGAAGGATAATATTTCCTTGTTTCTGGTCTTCAGATCAGGAAGGACCTTGTGTAATCTCCCACCTGTGCACTCTGGTTTTCTTTGGAAGGAGTGCTTATTTTGCTTCAGATTGTGCTTCAGCCTGGACAACAGGCTAGGACTGCATCTATTCAGCAGAACACATGGACACAGAAAACTTCCAGTTTCCCCAGGCTGGGAGATGTACAGTAAATTCTGCTTGTTTGCCACCATACTCTCTGTGTACTAGGCTGTATACAGGACACAAGAGACATCATAGTACTTGCTTGAAAGTATTCAAGTGTTCAAAAAGTCAGGTCTCTGAAGAATAGGAAAGGGAGAAGCAAGAGGTACTACAGGTTATGTGGAATTGAGCAGTTTGCCTTTTTGAATGGGCCAAACAAGTTAAGAAGCAGTTCTGTCAATCCTGGAAAGACTGGAAGGCTGCAAAACCAGAAAGTCTAGAGCAACATTGGCTCTGTGTTTTACTGCTGTGAAAAACAATGGAGTAATAGAGGGGTTTCACCTCCTGGGGCCACTTTCCACTCTCTTCCTACTTTTGGAAGCTCTAACTGCTCTATCCATTCTACAATCAGTCTCCTATCAGTAGGGAAAATACTCTTGGTTTTATTTGCTGGAACCTTATGTGAGAAAGAACAGAGTTCCACTTCCAGTAATCATTAGGAGCTGATGCCTGTCCTTGGTTTCAGTGTTCTCAGGCAGCAAAGAGAACTGAGCTTCTCTCTCAAGGCTCATTCTTGCTCACTGCTAGGTAATTACAATCTGCAGGAAGAAACTGATTCTTAAAAAAAAAACCCAGAAAGCAATTTGTCATCACAGTATAGTTTTAAGATAATTTTCTTAAGCCAGCTAGCTATGCATATCACCCGAAAGCAGTAAGACATAGATAGACATAGATCCTCAAACATATTTAAATTCCTAAATGCCATTTTTGGGTATAAATTTCACATGATCCGGAAAGGACTGAGTCTACCCAATTTTTAACAATACCAGATCCATTAAAGAGTAAATAGATGTAGATAAGTAATTCCACTATAACAATGGGGAAAAGAAAGGCTTAAAGGATAAGGCTGAGATATGAAAATTTCCAGTCACTGGAATAGGATCAATTCAATCAATTATTTAGGGAAAAAACAATGAAAGAAGAATTATTGTGCAAAGAAAGAATCAAGGAGGAGTCTCAAGCTAGAAAAGAGAGTTATGTATGTGACGTGGCAAAACTTACTATATTCATACTACATAAAAAGCCAAGGTAGCATTAGGAGGGGACAAACAGAAGAAAATGCCAAACTACAGGTCTTGCACTAGCAGTCAATAAGAATTTCTTCTCAAGACAGTCTTCTGTCCTTCACCCTGTCAGTTCTTGGCACAGAGGTTGCAAGCACAGTCTACGGTACTCAGAGTTGATGAGCTTCCGGACTGGAGACAGCAGCCTGAGGAGTGATCTGTAGATTGTCCAAATGACACTGGAGACTTCTTAACTGAAAGGCCTCAGCACCTCTTCAGCACAGTATCACAACTTTGAACTAAAAAATCTCTCAAAATTGATCGGACAACTGACAGGTCGGAACATGCAGACAGATCTAAAGAGGCAGAGCAGTTCTCAACAGCAACCAGCAACCAGATAAAAGGCAGCCAGGAAAGCTTGGAACCAGAGCGTTGGTGATCTTATATTACTCCCAAGTATCTTGGGTGGATGCATGTGCTGCACCTTTCAATCACAGCTTAGATACTCCTCTGGGCAGGTGGAGTCATTTCTTTGGACAAAAGAATGAGCATATTCCTTTTGCTGTTTGATTTCATTATTGAAATACCACTGGATTTTGTCTGAATTTCTCATGTAGATACATATAGCTGTGCTCAGCAAATTCCTTTCTGCAGTCTTTCAAAACGAGCCCTCATTTGTGCCTAGGCCTCCCAAGTATGGTGATAATACAACTGATTAAGTAATAGCAATACTGAAGCAAATTCTTTTGGAATTACATTACTTTAGAGTCTACTGCTATTCCTCAGCATGTGTCTCCTAAAGAGTTATTTGGACTTTCACTCAATCAACTCAGCATCCCCCAAAGTGAGTAAGCCTCCAGATGGTCTCTTCTTTTGAGGTGGCTAAGATATTTTTACTGGGAGGGAGATGCAATTTCTTTCAGAGTGCATCTGTGAGACATTTAGGAAGTTATATTGGTGCTCACAAAATAACGATGCCTGTCCTGAAAAGTCATCCTGCTCTTTTATGACAGTCTGTTTTAATTGGCTGCCTACCTAGTGTAGCTGTCTTCTTGGCCCACACTTTTGCCTGAGCTGGGCTGAGATGTCAAAAATGGAAGAAGAAAACTAATTATTTAAACCTTCATGTAAAAAAGCACCCAATTCTTTTGTCATAACTCTGATTTACATTAGCTTGTAAAATTTACCATTTATATTGGTGCATTTTATGAAATCACTTTTAATTGACAGCACTGTGAGATGTCAAATGGACATTAGGAGGTTTCTCAAACTTAAGGATGGCTCTTTGTTCTGATATTTGGATTTAGCACTAAACCTTTTTGAACCTTGATGTATTTGAATTTATGGCAAAGCTAATTCTACATCACAAAATTTGGATCTGAATCAGAACCCTCAGTATCTATTGAAACTGCAAATGCAGTAACTGTTGAAAAGCAGTGTTCATGCTTTTCTGCAGGGCCTTCTGAACCAAGTTGTCAACATATTTTTTTGTAATTGAAAACAGCCACCAATATGGTTTCATCCTTTATTTTATTTTGGTTTTTTAATTTAATTTTTGTCAGGGGGAGTGTTAATTGAGATTGACAAAATTCCTAAAAAATCCTAAAATGCTCTACAACAGCCTTTGGCATATTTTAAAATACCACATAATATAATTTCTCACAAAAGAGTTAAATTTCCACTGATATGTATGAATATCAGATAATTCTTGAAAACGTATGTTTAATTTTTTCTGGCCTTCTGCCAAAAACTTGAAATCACTTTTTGTTACATTAACTCAAATGACAAAATTATTGTTTGAATAATTTAAAATAAGTTTCAGTTTGTATATTTTAAAATGTAAGCTGTTTCAGTCCAGATTGACAAAAGGGAACTAAGAAGTGGAAATGCTTTTAAAAAGTTTCCAGTTACATAATATTCTTATAGAGAAATAATATAATTTTTAAAGTATCTTAGTTTACCAGTCCCTCTAACCTCTGTTTCATTCTATTTGTTGTATTGAGCAACATCAATTTAGTGTCATCTTTGTAGTAATGGAAAGAATTACAAATGGTGTCTTAAATACTCTGATTCATAATCTAGAATATTTGTCAACCTCCAGTATAGTCTTCATGCTTTGCACTGAAACCTGCACTAAATTTACACCAAATAATCTTTCTGTGTTCTTTCATTTTTCTTTTTTTTTTTTTTGCCTCCTTTATTAATCTCTTTGCTCTTACCTGTACTCAGGCTTCTTACCCTTGTTCTCAGAGGCTTTAAGAGCACTGCTGTTTCCTGACTGGTTCTGGTTATTGTGGCTGCCTTCTGGTATATCAAGGACATATATGTTAATACAGAGTATTTGGTTTGAAAGCAGCAGTTTCATAATCAATGTGAAGAGTAGCACACTGACTTCTTCCACCTTTCTAACTGTAAGGATCCCATGACTGCTAATTTGAGAATCACAGGGACTATGAAACGTAGAAAATATACCCCCCTGCTGAAAATATACCTGGCTTTTTTGGCTAATTGCAACACAGAAACACAGGAATCGGTCGAGTTTTCCTAGAGGGTCTATTCAATCTCATTTTTCAGTTGCATAGCATTTTCTCCCACACCACAATTTTCCTAGGTAATAATATCATCCTCACTTTGAAAGGGAGAGAAATATTTATAAATGTGTCAGAGCCCTAAAAGAAAATTCTTTATTGAAAGCTAAAATTTTCTCAAGTAAGAACTTCAGTCATCAGATTTTCTGTGCCCTCTGCTGCAGTGTATTATTATTAAACTTTACCAACGAGAACGAAAAACGTGACACAGTAGCCAAACAGTTACATAAACCATACAGATGCTTCTGACAAAAGAGCTAATCACAAGCCCTGCTTGTGATTGAGAGTAGTAGGGTCTCTATACTGATATAAAACTCTCCTTGCCACATGGCTTGTGATTGTAACCTTTGCTGTAGTTTGCTGTAGTTTTCTGAGTGGATAATTGGTAAATGATGGTCCATACATGAAGGCAGCAGGATCCTCTCCTCTCAGAATCTGTGAGACAGGGAAGATCTACTACACTCTAAGTCCCAGGGGACACTCTGTATACCTACCATATTGCTAGGATGGATATAGGTGGAATTTAATATCCACTCCCAAAGGAGAGAAGGATGTCAGAAACCTGTATGCTAACATTAAGTTTTCTCACACCAAACAAATCACGGAAATGCAGCACTGGGTTCATTGAAAAGTGTTTCCTAATATTGCAGGCAGCAAGTCAAAGTAAGGCTTTTCACTGGAGAAGTTCAAACCATCACTGTAAAACTAAATCTTCAGCTCCCTTATCTTAAGCTATAATTAATGGAATGATTTAAAAAATTATTACTGTGCTTCCTCTTCTATCCATGTGCAGAAAGAAAAGTATTCATCTCTAGAGCAATTTTGTTTATATTTCTAGAAAAGCAGAAAAAAGATCTAGATTTAGACATGCTCCCATCCTCAGCATGCTCTGTTGGTCAGTGATAAGTAGCAGTGCACTTAAGATATTAGTGGTTTTGGAATTCTCTTCACAGCAGTTAAATGCCTGACCATGAGTTAAAGAATCTATTCAAGAGGCCAAGCACTTGTCTGTGAGCTCCTTTAGTTCCTCTTGCTTATCTGGCCTAATGAATTTTTTTGTGTTCTTTAGGGAGATAGAGAGGTAGGATGGTCACAGGGATCATTGGGAACTCAGCATTCCTGCAGGCCAGACCGGTTACCAGAGCAAACCTGTTTCCTCACAAATGCAGAATTGCCATTCACTTGTTTCAAATAAACATACTCTCCTGCCCTTCCACACACTTTGCATTATTCCACCCAATTTTACACTACTTCTCCAGGAGGTGTGTAATCTGCTCTTCCAGCTATGGAACTGAAAGGTGGAGCTGTGTGACTCCAGACATGGATAATAAAACAATGGGCTGTTAGTTCCAGACTTTTGTTGTTGTTGTCAGGAGCTCTGCAATGACAGTGCATCTGTCTTTGGTTTGACACTGCTTTCTGTAATCTAGCCTGAATCCCACAGCTCTATAGCCCGGCAATTTGTCATAAGCAAGTCCTTTGTATTTATCTTCTCTTGGAAATTTGCAACATTCCATACTAGTTCTCCCCTACAGATGAACTTTGGATGTGATATTAAGCACCATCACTGTGTGCTGGAGAGATGACGGCCCATTACAACAAAATATCAATAACTATCACCTCCTGGACTGGAGTGACAGACTCTAAATTCTGGGGTTTTGTACTTGCAGACAGGAATTGTGGGATTACCTTCATGTCCATCTCTCCCTTTCACCCAAACAGTAAGGGATGCTGATATGTTCGTAAGGAAGGTGCAGTATTGAAAATGAAATAGCTGTGTGTTCTTCCAATAGAGTTTTTGAAGAACCACATGACTCAAATGGGTGCAGGCTACCCAAAACTCTGAGGAATGCATAGGAACGGTGCTCTGAGGTCAGCAAGAGGGCAAATGTGGCACAGGGTGGGTGAGCTACTCTGCCTGGGATAAACCTTCCCTGGTACAGGTCCCTGGAGGTGGGATCAGTGCATACACCAGCTGACCTGCACCAAGGCACCCAGACCACACACCAGAGCTTGCTTTCCTTAGACATTGTGTTAAAGAATTTGAGCCGAGGGAGCCCTGGAAACATTGCAACAGGATAGGCCAGAGGAAGACTTCTTGGTCAACAAGCTAAGACCCCATGATTACTGTGTGAAGAGAATCTACATTGCACACATGTCCCATGTTGTGAGTGAAAAAGGAGGCTGCTTCTGCAAAATTTTCTTGTGCTGACTTCACCAGCAAAACTGTTATAAATGGCAGTGTGATCACGTGGCAGAGAGTATGCTATTTCTTCTACCCTTTTCAGGTCTCATAAAAATACAAATGAGCTTATTGGTTCATGTTTTCACTGCTTAACCATCCCTAAAAGGTGGGAAAACATATCCATAGGGGAAATGCCAACAACTTAAAAACTCCACTTTAAAATAACTTTCACCATTATCACAAGGAAATACTTAATAAAAGCAAGGATGTTTTTCTTGCTTTTTGTGTAAGTACCAAGCAAAACGCATGTGCATTTCCTTGTCTTCCAAAAACAATAAAAGAAATTCAGAATAAAAATATGTCCAGTTTTTTAGAATAAAAACACTGTATGATTCACTATATCTTTGTAAAGGTCAAGTTTTCCTGGAGATTCTCGGTAATTCCAAGGCTCTAAAAATTACGTGTAACAAAAGAATTTATAAAAACATGAGAAGACATGAGATATCATTTTTTCCAAAGAAACTATCAATTCCGGTTAGATTTCTTACTTTAAAAACTGAAAAATAAACCAAACCACAGTCATTTAAGGTCATTAGACTGAAAAATTACGTTTTCTTGGAAGTACTTCCAAGTGTAGTAACAGAAGATATGAGGCTCTTTCCTTGGCTGTTTCCAACAAGTACTCAAATGAGCTATGCAGTAGCAAAGGACAGGAAACTTCCTGCAGCTTGCTTGTTCAAGGGGTTGTTCTGTAGTGATTCCATGCCCAGTGTGATCTGGATGCCTCTTGGGGCTGCTTAGCCCATGCTGAATGGCCAGTGCACCTCACCATGCTCCTTACAGAAACTGCCCCACAACACACAGGCAAATCTTCCTCTGTCCACAAAAGGATGCAGCCAAATGGCAGAGTGTAGCCACAAAAAATCCCCAGTAGCTGTTCATGGCAGCCTCTGGCACCCTCTGCATTGCCAGCAGAGTATAGAGGGCTCCAAATGTGGCTGAAGTTGCTGCCAGTAGATTTTATAGCAATGGTTGTGGGAAGGAAAACTCCAGAACTAACTTTACAGAAATAAAATTCTCTCTCTCTGTGACTTGCTTTACAAATCTTCTGGAATGTGGTACTATCCAAGTATTAGTCATGCATCACTATCAAGCTGAGAGCTTGAGTAAATATGAAAAAATCACAGATAAGCTCATTCTGACTAGTGAAAGCCAAAAATGAGAGAGGATGTAACAAGGGCTAAGTGTGGCATGTCCTGTGATAAGGAGGAGCTTAATCAGGGAAGGGCCCTTGTTTTCAATTTGCTAATTTCCTTTTTCTACAACATTGTCAGTAACAAGGGCGTAGAGGGCCTTTTTAATTGGAAAATGTCTCATGTCTTCACTGACTCAAGCAGTTGCAGGGTGTGGGTGGGACTTTTACCCTTAGCACAAGCCAACACTGTCCCAGGGTTTCAGTGTTTTCTGATCCTCTGTATCCTGCATTGCAAGGTAAGGCAACTTGTCATGTCAACCCATATTGCCACCAGGGAATATAGAACAAAGTACTAAAAAGGAGATTAAGTTGGAAGAGAGCTGGCTGAATCTCTAAGTACGTGGAATCACTAATGCCAGTGTATAAATCAGCTTCATTCTTAGTGGCCAAATTCTGGTCTGATTTGCACCTATGTGGATCAAGATAAGCTCTGTGAAAGATCCTGTGGAGCTGCTTCACAATAAGGCAGAAACAGAATATACCCCTTTGCTTAAATCCATCATGGTTTCAGGACTAGAAAGGACTTTGGAAGACCCTTTTTTTAGGTTTATGAACTAATGAAAAAGGTAATCCAGAAAGACAAAGGTTTATTAGGACTCTTACACAGTGACCAGAAACACAAATAGGGTACTACTAGATTATAACTCTCAGAGTTGCACTCCTCTTGGAAAACAACAAACAAACAAACAAACAACCCCCCAAAAAAAACCCAAAACAAAACAAAACAACAAAACCACACACACAGAGAAATCAAACTTTAATAGAGCAAAAGAGAAAATCAGAATCATCAAGTTTTCATTCTGTATAATAGGGTTTTTGTGTATAATAGGTTTTCTTTGTATTTTTTTCCGCTTGGAAACGAGTTGTGCTTTATAACAGGCAAAAAACACTAAAAACTCATTTGTGTGAGAGCCAGTGTTTCCCCAGATTCTGCATGGCAATAAGCGTGATGAACTGAGAGCTACTCACTGGAAGTGACACCTTGCATCACCAAATTCATAAAGTATCACTTTTTTTTTTTCTATGTACAACACAGTACCAGCTTTCACTGATTGTTTCATCATACTTTTAGTAGGACATAAGACTAAGGAACAGAATGCCAAGCCTGGTATAGTGTTTTTAGGATAGAAGGATGGGGGGAATGAAGGTCACTGCTACTGGAAAAGAGCAACCTACTTCATAGAGGCAAGACAGAACAAGGAGAACTGGAAAGCAATAGCTTTTTCTCTGGCTCCCATGCTGCACACACTGATGCTGACTATGAATTGTCAGTGACTGGGAGTCCCCACTGATATCAGGATGTGAAGTGAGACATGTCACCATTTTTCCAGGGACAAAAAATGAAAAAGCTAAATCCAGATTAGTGAGGAGATTCTCTTCAGCAGGAGGAGGAAACCTGCTGCAAGGTTTCAGAGGGGTCGCCTGTCTTTGTGTATTCAAGCTGTGAGAGCCCAGCAGAGCGGCCTGCTCAGTCACAAAATCCCTGGCTGTTAGACAGAGCTGACAGATCTCAGCTTTCCTGCAGAAACCAGCCAGATGCTGTAGTCTCTCATACGGCTAGCTATGTCAGGCAGAACAGGGTATGTAATCCATGAGCCAGGAAAAACTTTGCAGTGTCTTCCTCTGCCCCACTTGGTTTCCAAGGACTGAAATAGCTTCTTGTGAACAGAAACAAGTACAATCCTGAGACACAGGACACGACCACAAGAATTTGATGTTCACAGCTTGGTTTCCACGCCAGTTCTCTTTCTGCTCCCAAAATTTAGACATAATCAGCTCTGGAGAAGTCACGTCTAGTCAGCTTAGCTCTCTGCCCCTCCACAGCAGAGCAGTCCCATCACTGATGTCACAGAGGGAGAACAGTTCCAGGATCACTCTGTCCCTGGAAACAAGGCCAGGTACTTTTTGGTAGAGTCCTGGATGGGCCAGTCAAACACATGCCAGAGGCTGGGCTGTCACAGGACAGACCCCAGCCCTCCCTGCAGCTGTGATCCTTTTACAGGTGTACTCATGGCTCTTCAGAAGGCCACAAGAGCAGGAGAGACTGCAGGACTCAGCAGTAACAGCACTGACCTGTGGTCATCCCCTGTTACGTGCCATGGGCAGCTTCTCCTGCATCCAGTCACTGCAGTGCAGACCAGGCTGCCCCACACAATTACTGTGCTCTGAGGAGCTTTGGCTACCAATGTGACTGACTTTCCATAAAACAGTCCCAGTCAAAATATTTAAGATATTCACAAAAAACAGACAATAAAATATTCCTGTTCCAGAGGATCCATTGAGGGAGTAATCTTCCAGAGAAGATGGAGCAAATTTCCTAAATATACCTTCCAAAACATCCTGTCCAAAAAACAGCAATGCTGTCACAACAAAAGCCTCTGCCCAATCCCATGTGAGAATGGCCAAGAGACCCTGTAAAATCTGCTTCTGTAGAAAGAATGTGCTCAGATTTGATACAGTGTACAGACTTTTATAGATTGCTAAGCAGTTTTGGAAATAATTCGTTTAAATTCAACTAAGAAAAAAACACACAACATATATTTCTTGAGCCCTCTTACCAATTTTCTTGCTTTATTAATTTGGGGCTCAGCAGGGATGCTAACCAATTTCCTTTGTATTGCCAGCAGTTTCAGGATTTCAGCATCTCTAGCAAATGCCAAGACTTTCACAGTATCTGTGATATTTGAAACAGAGCTTTGGTTATGAACTTTTGTTTATAGAGTGCTTTCACTCCAAAGTCCCAAAACACTGACCACCACAGAAATGTCTGCTCTGGTACTCACAGGAATCCCTTCACTGGTCCCTGAATTATTAAAAACTCTGGCAAGGTAGCAGCAGGTCTTAATACAGCAGCTCTGTACTACAATCTGAGACAAGGAAGGAATTATAATGTATCTAACTAAATTACATGCAGAAGTCAGCTAGACAAAATATAGTTACCCATGTGGAATTTACACAGAGCACTTGTTTTAACACCCTAGCTCCTGGCCAAAGTGCCAAAGCACTTCTGGTAGTTAAGAGTGGCCAAGAACTTGGTTTTACAGCTCATCCAAAAGACCATAATATTTGCATTAACTAATGGATTATATTATAATTACCATTTTAGTGAAAAGTTGCAGCTCTTCATATTATGATTTTTTTTTTTTTGGTGGTGGTGGTAGTGGTGGTAATGGTGCTTGACTTAAAATGGCCTGTCATTCACTGCTTTGGTTTTTCCAGCTCTGAGTGGGTTTAGTCCATTTAAAGTCTTGCAGGCACTCTTTCTTTTCTGTGTCTCTTGCTGCTAAGCATTTCTACAGGAATCATTTATTCCGACAAAAAAAAAATCAAGACATACAGATCAGGTAATTTTTCAGAGAGGAGCTCTTAGATTTAAGGCAAATGAAGATTTTGCACTCATCTGCAAAAGTTCACACCCAATTCAAGGAGAGTCTGTGTGACCTGGTCATAGAAGATGGCACTCTTCTTTCTTTCTTTCTTTCTTTCTTTCTTTCTTTCTTTCTTTCTTTCTTTCTTTCTTTCTTTCTTTCTTTCTTTCTTTCT